>SNQJ01S0056870.1:33951-46885 GCA_010110895.2 Picea sitchensis | reverse complement strand
CTGGAAAAAAGAAAATCACTTGCATTGGGTATTGATATATAAAGCAAAATAGTAAGTATCTTGAAATGGCTAACTCAAGTAAAATATATATGAAAAATTCAAATTCCTGTTGGAATTATTAAATTGAGCTCGTCCATTTCCCAGAGACATTTGTAGTTCAGCTACATTTTTTGATGAGTGTTTTTGTTTGACGATCTCTTTTCCTCGTCTAGTGACTCAATGGAGGGAAGAAGCCCTTATCCTTGCATATTTTGAAGACATTGTTGGGTGTAGAAGTGAACACATCCATAAATTTTGAAGGCCTTTTAAGGCTCATCTTGTAAACCCAACTTGAGGGGTTAGACCTTTGTGATTGATTCATTTATGATTAACCACTTTAGTAGTTATTGCAATTATTGCAGTGCCACACTTTGAGGTCTTAGGGGTAAAACCTAAGACTATTTATCGGTGATTCTCTAGCCTCATTTGACATGCACAATACGCACATTGCACACATAACACATTGTGCTCTTTGGGATCTTCTTAAGAAGATGTGATTCACTGTTTAAGAGTGTTTCTAAACACCATTGTTTTCACTTGGTTACCATTGCCTCATTCTTGAAACCCTAACATGGCAGCAGAGCTCCAAGTTTGCTTGAGGTGTAAAATGCAAACCTATGATTGTACCATCCTTTCCACGAGGATTTATATTGTATTTGTAGGGGCATTGTGGATCTCCATACACCATGGATAGACTGAAATAAACTCAAAAACCTTTCAAAACCTCCTGAACTTCTTCCTTTCTAGTGTTCGAAGTTAGTTATAACCATCAAGTTGTGTTTCTATTTCTTGTACAAAGAATTATTGCATATCTAGTATTTCTCTGCATGATTGCTTCATCAACAACCAATTATGAACCTTACTCAGAAACCTTCTCCCCTTCAACTAATTTAATCTCTTCATTAAGATAAAACCGTTCTTAGTTTAACACCAATAAACTGGCATTTATTTTTAATTAGCTAATCATTCCAAACAAATTTTCTCATACATGTAAAACAAGTTACCAGTGGACTAATAAACATGTTCTTTTGGTTTCTCACACATCTTGGTAGTAGATTCTGAATTTTAAAACCATTGTAAATTGTTGTATTTGGCTTCTTCAGATTTTTCTGAAAGGCACTAACTTCTCATAACACCAATATCCATCTATTTCAGACAGTGTTTAATCTCTGCCTGAATCTGGACATCTATCCATTTGCTGGTAACTTAGACAAACATAAAGCAAGTTCAGAGGACCAGCCAAAGAACATATTTTATTATTCCAAAATCCTAAGCCAAAACAACTTAATCACTGATCCCAAGGTAACCTGTCCAAATCTATAATTATATATTAAAGGCAGCATAAATTAGCCGTTAATTAGCATGATAGTTTCCAGTGTCCTGACTCTCCAAAAATTTCATCATAGATATTACTGAATGCAACAAGGCAATAGCACTTGATAATTTCCAACTGGAAACCAACACAATCAACTTCCAATATAAAGCGAAGAGCATAGAAATCACCAGGAAGAAGAGCTGCTGCACGCACAGCTGCAGCACCAGCTGGACCTAGCGCAGCAGGATCATATGCTACTAATGCATAATTGTGTACAGGATGCAGAAAAACAACCTGCAGGATATTTGAGATCTGATTACTAGTAGAAAGTACGCATTCAGTGGGAAGGTCAATACCAAATTATTATTGCTAAACTGAAGGGAATCACATGCACTATAGCGACTTGGAGAAATTAAATGAAGAGTCTTCAAAAACCAGATGTGCATTACTTCGATTGGTTGATCAGTTACCTCAGCAGGAATTTCCATCGGGTATGCAGCAAATGCCAACATGACATCTGATACAGAAATGGCAACTGTATTCTTGTCAACAGCAACTAATCCCATGGTTGTAGAATGATAGACCACAACCCCCGTTCCAAAAAAATGTTGAGCATGCACACCATCAAGCATGGATGATGGTGGTATATGGACCTGCATATTTATGATGGTTTTCCACATATCATATACCATGATAGACAATACCCAAGAAAAGTAGGTAAAAATAGATAAAAATTTAAATTGTTTACCATGCCAAAGTTACTGCAACTTTGATTGACCAAATACATTAAAAATTGAAATGCTTAGCATGTCCGAGCTCTACACTAACTAGATGGAAGTTAGCATGAAAACTCAGAAGGCAAGAATGGACGGTGGGAATAGAACCTATTATCAGCTCTAGAACAATTAAAATTAGATCCTTCTTTTCATTTCCGTACATGGTGTGTGTGGTACATCATTTGATGTGCCAATAAAATATTTGCATATTATTAATCCATCTCTCTTCCATATCCAGAAAAATGGAATAATTGAATGGATAAGAAGCTGAGCCTATTCATCTTATTGAGTCAAAAACTTATCAATCAAGATATCAATAATACTATGACAAACACTTCATATAAAACCACATGTAACTATTTGTCTTTGCATTTAAATGACTACCTCTAAAGGGCAAGCCAATGCCCTTCAAGTAAAGGAATAGAAAGGAACAAAGAAAACAAGAGACTGTAAAGATTTCAGGAAACCTATGATATGTTGTTTAAATCAAGAGAGAACAATCATAATTTTTTTCAAAAAACAGTATTATGCTAACCATTATAAAACATTGAATAATACAATAAGATATTGAAGTAAAACCCTAAGGGATTCTGACTGCTTGAACAGAGGCCACATGGTCACATGGTAGACTACAAAGAAATGCAGCACGGTCACATGGTAGACTACATGAGATACAATGCCGGCTCGTGGGACTACCCACACTTCCTAGAAAAGCTGCATTGTTAGTCCAGATCCTGCTACCACATATATGATATATTGCATAGGGGTTTTGTGCAGCAAGATCCCATGGTCACATTGCATTTTCAGAGCACTGTATATGAGCCTATTTCAGAGCATAACCATCAGTGATTGTATACTTGTGTTCATCAGAGATTTGCTAGCAGTTTTGCAGGTGGCATAATATGGACACATCTTCCTTTCCAAGCATTACCCTTATGGTTGCTTGAGAAGTCCCAAGATTTCCTAGTAATTGACCAATACGGCGGGTGCGGTGGTGCTTTTGAGAAAAATATCAAGTGCAAAGTGATTGATTCATACCCCTGTCAACATTTGTGATGGTGTACCTCAATATCTTTAGCATATGGACGACTACAATAGTAGTGTTTTGGTTAGAAGAGTGTGTCACATCAGCCTGTTCATATTATTTGGATATCATGGTCACATTTTTTGTACTCCAGCAGCTATATGATGTATTTTGTTCATGAGGAAGACATGTTTGATGCATTTGTAAACTTCCTATTAAAAATGGAAGCTATTTCTGATTATTGAGATTAATTGCCATGTTTTACTAAGATTGCACTAAGGTTTTCAGGATTAACTATTTAAATGATCATGTACTTTATTCCTAACTTGAGTGCCTAAGTTGTAGTTGTCATGAGCTCAGTAGGAAACAACTTAATACTATGACCTTGTTGGTACAAGTGGGGCGCACCTCCTTTGGCACACATGTAGCAGTAAAAAAGTGTTACTTTATTTTATTTCAGCATGAGAAAGAGGGCACACTTCTTCATGTACAGTTGACAGCCACATTTATCTGCTTGTGGACACATATATGCTCATTTGGTTGACTATTTGGCCATGTATAGCTGTTAGAGATTTTGACCAGCAAGTTTGACTAGGGAATTGAGCCTTGCCAAAAATAGCAAGTCTACTAGCTGTTACAGCCATGATGGGACAACAAATAACACATGGCAGCTTCACACTTTGTTTCTCTTGCATCGAGGGGGCACTTGGCAGCTCATATTCCATGTCTCTTGTGATCACACATGCCAAATTAAGTGTAAAACAGCTATTTTTTATGAAGTCGACCTCTAGAGAGAGACTTAGACCTCTCTTGAGCCATTTGACCAACTCATCTAACTGTTGGAAACCAGTTGTTATGTCTATGTGCCATTTGACCCACTTCATATTAATTTTCTGCATTTTCCGTGCCATTTTCAGCCTCTAAACTGTAATTTACAGCTTGCTGTAAATTCTGTTTTGTTTCTTTACTGGCACGTTTTTCATAGAATACTTGCATTAAATTTAATCCTTTCAATCATATATAAATATTGCATCATTTTCTGTGCATTTTCCCAGTCATTAAAGCATATTCCTTGCTGTTTTTTCAACTATGCGCACAGATTTTTTTAGGGCAACAATCTCTAAGTTGACCGGTGTTACTGACTTTGTTGCATCGTAGTTGACTCTTAAAGTCTGTCTAAAGTTCCCCCGTGGTTAGCAAGCACTAACCTGAAGTGTAGGGAAAGAGTACGTGGTGACACTGCACTATTTCCTGTGACCTTGAAACCAGACAGTTTCAAGTGATGACAGGGAGTTTACAATGCATTACAAGGTTTGGGTTATTGGACATATCCAGAGCTCACTGTTTAGATAGGATATAAATAGGAAATTAGGCACCTTGTTACCTTGACAAACAAATATCCTGAGCTTTTCATGTTGATGCTTCTATAAAGCTAAGATTCATGTAAAATATATTTAAATGAGTGCAGAAGAAAATGTAAAATCAAAAAAACAAAGTATCCTTTGTTCCTCACAAACACAAAGAACAAGTTTATTAAATCTTGCAAAATGTGTCATATTAGTAGGGGGGATAACTACTGAATCTAGTTAAGGAATTCATCCTTCTGAGCATTGATAAGGATGATTTTCTTCTTTCCTTAATGAACAAATGTTCACTAGTGTCCCAAAGGCCAATAAAAACAAGTGTTTTACAAGTCTCTCTAAAGTTGTAGTACCCAATCAATTTGCACGTTTTTGCAGCTCCACATTCATGCAACAAGACGATCCTCACAAACACAAAGAACAAGTTTATTAAATCTTGCAAAATGTGTCATATTAGTAGGGGGGATAACTACTGAATCTAGTTAAGGAATTCATCCTTCTGAGCATTGATAAGGATGATTTTCTTCTTTCCTTAATGAACAAATGTTCACTAGTGTCCCAAAGGCCAATAAAAACAAGTGTTTTACAAGTCTCTCTAAAGTTGTAGTACCCAATCAATTTGCACGTTTTTGCAGCTCCACATTCATGCAACAAGACGAATGTCACATCCATCCTTCTGAGCATTGATAAGGATGATTTTCTTCTTTTCTTAATGAACAAATGTTCACTAGTGTCCCAAAGGCCAATAAAAACAAGTGTTTTACAAGTTTCTCTAAAGGTGTAACTTAGTACCCAATCAATTTGCACATTTTTGCAACTCCATATTCATGCAACAAGACAATGCCACAGATTGAAAAACGACGTCTCTTATATATTAATCCAAAAAATATACAAGTCAAATGTATTACTTGAATCAGAGTTTATAAATATGTCCGTCACCTTTAGAAAACCACACCATGCTACTTTTCCATTCAAAAAGCACAAGAAATTATTTTGAGAAATTTGCTTGTATCAAAATCAACTAGTCTTATTTAAACATCAAAACATTGTTAATGTTTCTCAGCACAAACAGTCTCAGAACACCCATACTTTGACCTTATATAAGACCAAGCAATTAATGTCTAGTATAGTGAAGAAAGACGCTATAATTTCCAAGCAACTGCCAAAGTGGCACTAGCAAATGCCTAGAACTATGTGAAAGGAGACTTCATATGATGGCCATGGCAAGGGATAAAGAAAAACCATGAACATGCAAAATAATCAAAACATCAGGGCAACCTCATTTTACTATACCTCAAACATGACCAGGGTTGGCTCAATGAGTTGCTCAGCACAATCAGTCTCAGCACAAAGTTGCTCAGCAGCTGAAGCATTCATTGTCCCTGCTCCCCCAGGCTCATCTAAGGATAGAATATTCTCCAATACTCTACTGTCATCTAAACCAGTTTCTATCATACAATCTGATGCCACAAGCCCATCAACCGCAACTTGATGATGGAGTCGTCTCTTCTTTGTCTCAGCTCTAGCATCACTGGTAGCATTTGAAAGAAAAGTTTGGGAATCTGAAAGATTCCCATCACCATTTACATTGATACCAATATTTGTCAATTCTCTATCAATGACTTTTGATTCCCCCTCCATACCATCAACTTCTCCATCTAACAATACCTGTGGTTCGAGAGCTGGTCCTTTTTCATCATACAATACAGCAAGAGGTGCAACCAAAGATGCAATTGGCAACATTGCAGGCCTCCTATCCCATAGTCCAGTTGCATCATCTCGAGTGTAGAGTTGAGGCTGTGCATACCATTCATGCCGATCAACAGTGACAAGAACAGACTGCAATCACATACAGCATGCTATGTATAAGAAGACTGCATTCTTCGTAAGGAATGCAAAATGAAAATGATAACACAATTAAATCAAAGAATTCAACCTCAATCAAAACAAAATAGTGGAGAATGGGAGTGGGCTTTATAAAAGGAATTTTAGTGAACTTCCCTTGGCCCCCACTAATTCTATACAAGAGTTTTGTTTCCTTCCCACTTTCAATCACACCTCTGTCCCTAATCAAAAGAGTTTACCATAATCCCTTGCAGAAGACTATCCCAATAAGAATGGCATAAAGGCAGGCTGAAATAAGAATGCACAACGACTGATTCTACTTTTCACTAAACAATGGCAAAGAAACTTTCCTCTCAAGTTAGCAAATGTTTTCATTTAGAAGGGGAAAAACAGAATTAAGACTGAAGAGTATAACTAGAAAGAAAAACAAGATTTACCTCCTATTTAAACCATGTGATCTAGCTAGAAACAGAATGAAACAAAATCAAAGTTAAGACTATATTCATATATCAGATAATTGTTCCAATAAGTTTTTGAACTAAGTCAATGAAATTGACAAGTATCTTAGAGAAATTTATCGGTTTACAAAGAGTTCAAATTTCTTATTTTATCTGTCTTGCAAAACGTTAAGCACTTGACCCATACTTTTTTTAAGTATTACAATTATATTTTGCTTATGAAATTGTGAAATGCGGTGATGTGATGAACATATGATGGCATCCATGAGATTCTCCCCATACAAGGATAATATTTATTAAAAGAAATATACAAATACTTAGATTAGTTACTTTTTTCTCTGCTTCTGGAATTTTGTCTAGGCCCACATTCGTCACTAGTGTCAACCATATGGAAAAAATGCATTTCTACATAGAGAAAACTGCTTATAAATTTAGAAACTATTGCCTAGGCATTGTGTCTAAATTTGATGAGGTGAATGGTCATTGTTCAAGTTGCCGACATACACACACAAAAAGAATATATTATCCATACATACATGCATACAAACATGGTTTCCATTCTTATTTCTAGAAGTTCTGGTTTGTTTACAGTCTTCACCTTGTCGCCCCAAATAGTAACCATCACAATTTTCATTTGATATGGGTTCAGCACCCCTAAAACTTCTTGTTGAGCTTGTTGAGATGTAAAAACCTAGTTAGATGTTGTTGAGAACCAACTGATGGTTTTGACTGGTCGACAGAAATCAAACGAATTGTTTGATGATGAGATAGTGAGGGAAAGAAAAAGAAAAAGCAGGTGAAGGTCTCCATTGATTTACGGATCTGGAGAATGATCAAGTTTAACTTGATCAACTTCCTAATTAATGGGATGATTCAGATGTTAGGGGTAAGCCCTAAACCTATTTATTAGTGAGTCTCTAGCCTCATTCCATACACAGATTGCATACAATGCATTATGCTCTTTGTGTTCTTCTTATGAAGATGTGCTTCATTGTTTAATGGTGTTTCTAAACACCACCATTCCACTTGGATACTTTGGGCTCATCATGAAACCATAACATGGTGTATTAGAGCCCTGGTGTAACCTGAGTGGTCTGTGGTATTGGGAGATTGTGAGTTGCTATTGCTCATAAAATAAAGCATGGAGTGGTTCGATCCATTGTGCTTGAGTGTAGATCTGATGGGTTTTGTCCGATCTGCAGTCTGAAGTTGCAGATATAGTGCTGGGGTGCCAAGATCTGGTGCAGGTAACTGGAGAATGCCGATGTGCATACCTTGAGATGCTACAATGGTGTCATGGTATGGATCAGCTGTTGGTCTTCATGAATGATGCACCTTGTCNGCAGTCTGAAGTTGCAGATATAGTGCTGGGGTGCCAAGATCTGGTGCAGGTAACTGGAGAATGCCGATGTGCATACCTTGAGATGCTACAATGGTGTCATGGTATGGATCAGCTGTTGGTCTTCATGAATGATGCACCTTGTCATCCCGAATAGTAACAAGCAGAGTTTTCAGTTACTATGGGATCAGCACCCCTAAAACTAACTAGGGATGTCCTCATCATAGGGGATGCACCACAAATTATACTGCAGGACATAGGGTGCATCTCTGAAGAGATTGGAATGTTTTAACACACAGCCAGGTGAAAAACAGATGCACCCAGTACCCTGTGAAACATACATGCACCCTAACCTAAGTTACCAAGATCCGGATTCAGATACAGATCCGTCAGATTATTTAAAAGCGAGGATCTGGATACGGGGGGAAACAAAAGATACAAACTATATATATATATATATATATATATATATATATATATATATATTCCAAAGTAGGAAAAGGGCTACAATACTTATGGTTACTAATCTAACCTGTGGATAGAATTTAAAGACCCAGAGATGCAATTGCATCTTTATCTGTAGACAAAACCTGGTCACTTGATATAACCAAAGTAGGAAAAGGGCTACAATACTTATGGTTACTAATCTAACCTCTGTGTATACAATTTAAAGACCCAGAGATGCAACTGCATCTTTATGTGTAGACAAAACCTGGTCACTTGAAATAACCCATTCGTGGTACACAACGGGGCAGAGTTCCACTCCTGTCAGATGCCCCTGAGTCTTGGGCCATTTACCTGTTTCTTTACTTTCACAGAAGACAAGTTCTTAGCCAATTAGAAAGCAGCAAAGCCTCATGACCAACACAATCAAGCCAATTAAAAAACAGAATCAAAGCAACCAAAAAAATTATCAATATAAACCAAAACTGTCTGGAATATATCAGCTAATTTAAGATATTAAAATAGATTTATTATTTCTGGAGAAAGGAAAAAAGTACAGAATTATTTCATAGTATGATACATTCATTAAAATTTAAGAAATAAACACAATTTCGACTACAAGGGCTAGTAATAAAATACTACAATTCCAGACCCAAACACAAAATATAATTTAAAGACATTTACACTATATAAAAAAGGTTATGTTTCATGCATATTTCATGTATATTAATATAAACATATATATTAGATTATCGCATTAAATTTTAAATCAAAAAATAAAAAATATATATTATTTATTAGATTATCGCATATATATTATAAACAGTATATATTAAATTTTACCACATCAACCTGCGCTCTTTTTTTCTTATTTAATTCAATTACATAACAGATTATTAATTAAAAAGACGTACGCAATAGGTGTGCACAGTTGAAATTAAAAATTTATTTCCCATTGGCGCAAAGGCAAAACAGAAAGTGGCCATCAAGTCGACCGGAACCAGGTCATTCTTGGCCGGAAGTGACATACTCCCGCCGCCGGAATGGTGCAAAGTCACAATAGAAAGTGGCCATCAAGTCAACGGGAACCACGGAATTCTTTGTCAGAAGTGACAGGCTCCTGCCGCCAGAATGACGTTCCGCATATTAGGGTTTATTAAACATTATTATTTGAAGAATACGATAGGAGACACGACAACATAATATTTAGAGGAGAAATGTAACCATTAGGGTGTCGATTCGTATTATTTATGTTTTATTTTTGTATTTTAAAAACCCAAAATTTWTAGGATCCATGGATAAATCTCGGGATGCGTTTTACAGCGGAGGGATCCGTTTCCATCAGCACAGGAAACGTTTATGAAACGGATCCTAGGCGGATCCACGCGCATCTGAATCTGAATCCGGATCTGATCAGGGGATCCGCGGATCCAACCCTCAGGGTCGACGGATCCGGTAACATAGACCCTAAATAATTGGAACAAAACTATATTAAGTAAATATATAGAATATACATTACTAGGAGATTTAACACCATACAAAGATGTTCGGGATAATTTATATCATTTTGGATCTGTGTCCCAATTAATAACCCAACTACATCAATATATGATGCACTATCAATGACAATGGTAGTATTGGCGTCAACAAGTCTTCAATATTTTCATTCATGTAGAAAAGATGAGCAATACAAAATGCATATTTATCAATGCTTAAAACATCAAACATAGTAGAAGACGTTAAAATTTTAAATATTCATTAACAATAGAACATTCATAAAATTCATTCAAGATTCAAAAATGCTTTGAGCTTCACCACTTAGTAATTTATCCCTTGGAATCCGTAAGGGAATCTATGATTAAAAAGTCACTGAGTTGAGCTCTGAGATCGTTTAACAAATATTTGTATACTTGTAAATTTAGCTTATTGGTGTGGTGTCCTTGCAATAGTCATTGACCAAATCACTCACCGTGATTGTAACATTTTAAACTCTCCAGAATAGTTTAAAAGTAGGCTAAATTTATTTCATAGCAGAAACATGCAAATATTTAAGCATCTCTTAGATTTTCACTCAATTCTACTGCAATGAATATTATAAGCTAAAAGTATCTTGCAAAGGAAAAAGAAAGAAACAAAAGCTAAATGAAAATCAAATTGAGCATATACCTTTCTTCGATGACGATCTACATGGCTTACAAATTCCAACGGAACTCGTGCTCCTCGAGATAACTTAGACAAAATAGATATAAAATCCTCAACTTGTTCTATTTCCTTCCCTGCCAATTTTTTTATGATTGAATGGCGAGCAACACCTGCCCTTGACAACATATACCTATGATGTCCAATGCCACACTAAATAAAGTCAATAAACATTAGGGATGAAAA
Source organism: Picea sitchensis (assembly GCA_010110895.2). NCBI lineage: Eukaryota > Viridiplantae > Streptophyta > Pinopsida > Pinales > Pinaceae > Picea > Picea sitchensis. The sequence goes on along the minus strand of SNQJ01S0056870.1, from coordinate 35,899 downwards.
CTGTCATATAAATTATTGTAATATTTCTGTGGTAATTGAATTGTTTGAGATTAATATTAAAATCTCTCTATATAGGAAAAGATCACCATCTACAATTGGACATAAACATCTCAATAGTCAAAATATGGAATCTTGTTGAAAAAAAAGATCAGTCTAAAGATCAACACCAATTGATGTCAAAACCTCACACTCTTAAARCTTCATAACCAAGCCATAAGGCTAAAACTGAATYGAACAAACAGATGGTCGAACATGGCTAAAGCACAAAAAAGCAATCAAGAGTCAAGCAATTATCATCAATAATTAGGAAGTGATTACATTTTTAAGTGGAAATATGGTTCTAAGACACTATTATCATCATATTTGACTCAAGGTTTCTTATCCCCAACCATGCAATATCTGATTTACTTTGAGACATTTTTCTTTCTCATTAGAATCTTGTTGATCACGTGCATTTCATTGCAAATTTTAAAATTAAACTTGACTGACACAGAACACGTAAATTTCATAACTCAATTTTCATGTTGATTTATTGTATTTCCGAGTACTATTTGTTAGAAATAATGGATGTGCTCGTTTAACCATAGACAATATAGCAATATTGTCACCCAACCATAGGCACTAATGCCACCCCCGAGCACCTTGACCTTGACAGAGAGAAGAATTCCGGAAGCAGATCAATAGCCAACCAAGGCTAATGCACCAAGCAAAGATAACCAAGACTGATCAGAGAGTCAAACCCAGAAAGACCGAGAATATAGATTTCAGAACTGGGCGCAGCAACTTCTCCCAAGACTTGCGCACAAACTGGCCTTTTGCAGTGCGCACAAGTGTGCTTCTGCAATTCTAAGAAGTCTGGCTAAAATGAAGACTGGCCTCCTATATTTATACTGCTTCTGCCAGACTACTTGGGCCAACTTCTCATTCTGGGTGCTAATTATTTAGTATATAATATTTCCTTTAGTCGACTTCTCTTATAGGGTTATATCAAAATCTTTTCTTGCTTCCGAAATATTCTAATCTTGTCAGAGGTCGCAAATGGAGGTTAATACCTCCCGCAACTACCATAATATCAACACTACCTCCTAGCTAGGGAGGTATAATGGATAATGGTCTTGAGCACAAACAGACCATTCAACTGGTAGCATCATTATAGCCACATAGGCTAATTAAATCACGAGCACCGTCATTATTATCCAACTAGATAATCTCCATGACAACTAGTACAATGTCAACTGAACACGACTTTGTCTATCCATAGTAGTACACAACTACTTAATTTGTGACACATAGTCACAACTAGTGGAACATATCAACCACAGTAGCATACTTCTACTGTCTAGAGACATACAGTCTCCATAGCAATCATATCATCTAATATCAACCTGCACAGAAACAATTATCATGATATAAACTGAGTCATCTGGGCCACTTTTCCACTCACATCTGTGAGATCTAGAAGAGTATCTGCCCTCAGAGAGTAAAACATCAACAATGGGCTATCTAGATTATTTTTCTCAAGCAAGGAAGAATAACTATCCTGATTTTTTAGCCTAGACCATTCACCTATCCAGGCCATTCTTCCGGCACTAAACAAAGTGCAACCTGGAGAGAATGAGTCTGCCCTAGGGAATGCATGTCCCTGATTGTTGAACCTGGACTATTCACCTATCTGGGCCATTCCTCCGGCACTAAACAAAGTGCAACCTGGAGAGAATGAATCTACCCATGGGAATGACTGTCCGGACCATTTCCTAAGGAAATGATTGTCCTGCACCAACCTCCAAAACGAACCATTCTTCGAAACTACTCACAACTATGAGCTTCGAAAGAATGACTGCCCGACGAGGCGGACCAGCCTTCTTGACCACTACTGAGAGTGACCGTCAAGAAGAAAGACTGTCCTAGACCATTCCCCCACACTGGTCACAAGGGGAATCATTGTCTA
>SNQJ01S0056869.1:43531-60278 GCA_010110895.2 Picea sitchensis | reverse complement strand
TCATCCAATCAAGACTTTTTACCTCTTATTTGGCCTCATATCGAGGCTACGGGGAAAATTGTTGGTTTCCAAGTTAGGAACTTGGAAATATATTGACATTACTTCTCTTGAGATGGATTAATGTTAGATTTGATATTAGCATTAGTTCATGATATTAAATGTTTATGATTTATGTTGCATTCTCTAATGTTTAGTGCATGCATGGTAATTGCCAAGTGTTTGAATGGATGCTTTCAATTGACGTGACACCCTCTGCTGAAGTGCTTGACACCTACCCTCTGCTTCCTTGTGTGGTTGTTGAGATAGAAGGAAATTGTTAAACACAACGATATCAGCTGAAGAAGGGTTTGCGATCTATGTTAAAGAAAACTATCTTGGCTACTCAACCATTCAACCAGTCGTGCCATCCAGAATTGGGGGAGCATGGGTAGCTACGAATCGACAATCATCCAGCCGTGTCTATCAATTTATGGCTGTTAAGAATCTATCCACCTGGGCAGTTCAACAATCTAACATCATCCATCATCCATCACTGTATTTAATATCATCATCCATCATCCATCACTGTATTTAATATCATCGTCCATGTGATTTCCTATGAAGGAAGGCTCCAGGAAGGCTTCTGGATTCACTCACGAATCCCTCTATTTATTCCTTTCTGCCTGCAAAGTGAGTTGCACCTCTATTTTTTCCTTTCTTCCTGCAAAGTGAGCTGCAATCTATAAAGTGAGCTGCAATAAATTTATGCCTGCATGACTAAAGAGACCTCTATTTATTATACATTAGTTACTAGATGTATTTATTCTGTACTAGATAGAGCAATTATCTTTTCACTAGATACTGTATTCAACTGACTAACCTATGGAAAAATATCTTCGACCGTGAATTGTTTGCCAATGGTAGGGAAATTGACCTGCTTGGACTCCTCATACACCTCTAACAATTCTGAGGGTTTACCACGGCTTGTCACTTTGCAATATGCCCAACGAGACGATTGTCGTTCTTGGAGTAAGAAACCACAGAGGGATTCGTTCGCTGGCCCTCTGCATTAGTGATTATGGTGGGCTTCCCTCCTTCCATGGCGAACATGACCGAATTCATAGTTCCTAGATCGATTCCCACAACCTTATCGCAGATGACCCTAAGAGGCCCCACGACCCACATTCTGGATTTTTGTGGCTGCTTGCTACGCAGGCTGCCAAATCCACCATTCAAGACGGGCTTTTTTCCCAGACCGAGACTGAAGAAGGCGTTATTTTGATTCCCAAGGCTGGGTTTTCTGGAAGAGCTCTGCACATCTCGAAAAACCCTGAAAACCCTTTCTTTGGAGGAACCCCTGAACAGGAAGAAGAAGATCGGGTGGGTTGGAAGAGCTCCCTTGTGATTTGGAGAGTGTCAGACCGTTTTTGTCTTTATTTGTTCAATCGATAAGGGCGGGAGAAGCATCGAATGTGAGTTGGCGGTGTAAAACGACCCTATAAAAAAGGCCTTCCAACCTTTTATTGATCTTGGTTCTGAGCTTGCCTTCTCTTGTCTATTGACAGCCATGTGGAACTCGCGAGCTTACTACCTTTCCTGGAAACGACCAAACAATGAAAACTTTCTATCGTTCACTTGCCTTTTCCCACCACACTCCAAATGGTTCTCCCTTGCTCACTTGCCTAGATGGAAACCTTGGCCCTTTAACTCTTTAACTATATAGGGGAAAAAATATAAGTGTTGTATTAGTAGTGCCACAACCTCTGAAACCGTCATATCATTCTGGTATTCTTGCACTGATGCTATTCTAGTGGCCCTGTATTTGTGGTATACCTTTGCAGCCACGACCTCGTTGTATGTAGCGGGCACACCTGTAATCCATCATAGAAAATGGCATTGCATCTTTCATTATCTTGGTGGCAAGTGTCATCTAGACAGTATATGGAAAATTTTCAGTAGTGCATGCTAGGTGCTTCATGCATTTACTGCATGACTAGTCTGAAGAATGATTTAATGAAGGATTTGACAGGATGCACATTTATCGTTTTAGTTGAAAAAATACAGAGCCAAACAAGTGGGTGCCCACCCTTAAACTTAGTAAACTGCAGATGGAACTGCTTCAAGATCTAAAACTACAATTAGAGCATATGCTAACCTTTTATAACAGTTGTACAATGAAATTAGTCGAGTAATGATATACTCATGAGGGAATGAGCTTGATCCACCTTGATAGATAGCACGGGGAATTCCGTTGGACTTTGTCAAAGCAACGTTTTCAGTTCCATTTGATCTAGATATAGATTCAATTGTTGATCCATAAGTAGCATCGGTCCCGCAGGGTGTGATCTTATCTTCACTTCCATTTTATTTTATTTCCATTTCTGTGCTAAGATCATAATAGTTTTTTTATTATGGTATCAACTCCACGTTCACTTTATTTTATTTTCGATGCGGTTCTAGTTTTTCGACTTTGTGGTCTCAAGTCCACTTTCTTTTTGTTTTATTTTCATTGGGTTTCTCATACCATAATAGTTTCCTGACTTTGGTTTCTTTTTCCTTTTTGAAAAACTCATAGGAAAGATTCAACTTTTCTAAATAGTTTTAACCCTTGAAATCATATCCATAACCATGAAATCTGGATCGTTGGTCATGTCCCCAACCTCAAGAATATTTTACTCAGTCCAAGAATCTACAAAGACTCATGTTGGCTAATATCCAGTTCATACAACATCCTCTTTAGTTACACCTCTTTCAATTTTCTCAAGGGTGGCATAAAAGGACCCAGATTAACTGTACCCCTATGCCCGTTGGGTCCTCAAGTATCAAAAACAAGAGACAATAATGGAATTCTGAAAATGGGCATGGAAAAGAATCATAAACTTGGGTAAACATTTTAAGAAGCGATAGGAAATGGGGGAATACCAAGAGCACTTTCTAGAGACAGGAAGAAAAGTTTTCAAATAAAATCTATTTTCTTATCTTTCAAATTTAAAATGTGATCCAGACAATGCAATAAAGTTATAAAATTCAAGTCATAACATTCTATATATAGAAAGTGTTTCCATTTCCAATCAAAATTGGATTTCTAATGTCATTCAGAAAAAGTAATAAAGTTATGAAATACAATTTTTCACTAAAAATTCTATCCGGTCATACTTCATAGATAGTGAACGATTTAAGAAACAAAATCATAAATGTTCAGATGCCTGATAGAATACCATGACTCAGTCATTAATTGTATGGCTAATTAGGTGGTGCATTAAGATGCCTGATAGAATATCATGGCTCAGTCATCAATTGTATGGCTAATTAGGTGGTGCATTAAGATCTAGGTGGTGCATTAAGATCTAGATCATCATCATTGACATAAAGTGAAAAATCTGTCCATAAAACCCTGCGGAGTATTTTTTTGTTTGCTTGCCCATTTCTCTTTATTGTGAAATCAGGAATCTTTGCTCTCTTTTTTGAGTCTTTCTGTTAGAATGTTTTATTTTGATGGATTTGGGTTTAGTATTATTGGCGTGGACATAGTTTATGAGATTCATAACTTATGCCTCACATGATATGTCATGTCTCAAAGCCCATATTTAATCCCCCACTTATTGTCATCACTCGAGTTCTCCCACTTAATCTCATAACTTGAGAACACATTTATTAAAGTGAAAGAGTGTTTCAAAATGTTTCCTTTGCACTATTTTCTTCTCTCGTCCAAAATCCTCTTATTTTTTCTTCTTATTGAGCCATAAGTACTAGCACTTGATACTGCTGGTACTAGCCTCCGTAAGTTCCATAGTCGTTGTCTTAAGCCGATAGAGTAAGGTGAATAGAATTAGTCCTAAGCTTTCGAGTAAGGCCATAGGTTCCGTGTAAGCTTTAGCCTTAGTAACTTGCCTTAAGAGACCTTAGAGTTAAATCCAGTTCAAGCGTCCAACAATCAGATTCTTCCCTCCTACCAGTAGATCAAAAATTGGATCAGGTTCTTTAAGGAAGCAAACTCTCTCTTTACCACATTTTTAGACATATCCCTCCCTTTCTTCTTCTCTCTCGGTACGCAGAAGATCGAATTTCTACCTACTGTCTTTGAATAAACCTTCTACACACGTGTTGGCTTGGTGGGTTCAGTAGTAAGCTATATAGTTGGTAAGCGTCAAACCTTCTAAAGAACCCTATTTCTGAGAAGAAGCCTGAAGCTGAAAAAAAGAAAGCCAAGAAGAAGCCTGACGCTGACAAAAAGCTGGCTGAAAAGAAGCTTGTTGAACAAAAGGCGTCCAAGGAAAAGGCCTCACAAATAAAACCTAACTAATCTATTGTTCTTATCAAGTGATTTGTTCTCATGCTTTCAAAAACACTTCGCATAAATAACGTGTCCATGTGAACACTCATTGTTTTCCAATAAAAAATGATACATCATCTATATGTAGCACATAAGATCAACTGAGCAACGTTAAACACTTCAATCTGATCACACTGTATCATCAAGAATACGGATTTTGACATGTGCTTCCACCTTCTTTGGCAGGGACTTGTTGCTTCACAACTCTCCTTGTTTTAATAGTAATAGGAGTACTTAACTTTTAAGTTTAAAAAATTGCAAGTTGGTATTATAATCAAGTTGTTTTTTCCTTTCTTGTATTTGTCGATCACAAACATATTGACAAGATTTTTTTTAAATATGTTAATTCTTTCAAGGAAATGATACAATATGTTAATTGCAAGTTGGTATTATAATCAAGTTGATTTTTCCTTCCTTGCATTTGTCGATCACAAACATATTGACAAGATTTTGTTATAATATGTTAATTATTTCAAGGAAATAATACAATATGTTAATTCTTTGAAGGAAATGATTACATTTCATGGAAGATGAGGAACATTCAATAAAGTGTAAGATTAATGGAATTTTTCTTCATTTACTAAAATGGAACACATGTTTACTCAACAAAAGGGTCCAATTAGATTTTATTTTTTGAAATGGCATGTTTTTTTATTTATGGTTCCCCTATCTTATGTAAGGTAAGATTTTCCTTTAATTCACTCTATGTAATATATTCAAAACTAATAAATGTAAACTGGAAAGTAAATGAGTATGTGGTGAAATGTGGGGAATGAAAAGCAACCAACACATCTACAAAATGAAGAAACGAACAATATTTGGCAATGAAACCAATAATAGTGATAATAGTCCCTTCTACAATTAGAAATGAACCCAAATAAGACCCTCCCAACTCCCTCACAAAGTGAAACAATTCAATTACTAAGAAGGCTCCCCTATCACACATTGATTAGTAACCAAGTTGAAGTGAAATGCAATTAGAGCTATAAGAATAGGGCTTGAATTATCCACTAACAAAACCATATTATGCATAATAGAGATATTAAGCAACAAAGAATAGTTTTAGGTTCTCAAGAAGCTCCTTGTTTCATATTAGGCATTGACAAGCAAAATAAAAGTGAGAATAAACAACACAACACGAGAAGATTCCCATAGGATAGAATTCCCACACCTATAAGAATAAAGAAAAATGAGAAATGAAAGTATAAAAATACTAGCTAACCACAGTTCCTTTATTATCATATGAATAGAGCTTAGAGTGCCAAGACGAGAACCCTTTGCTTGAATGCAATGACTCTATCTATAATTTTGGTTGTTGGCTCTTGGCCTTCCTCCTTCCCGACTCTTCAACTACCCTAGGTGACTCTTGAGCTACCGTAGACAACTCTTGAGTTCCTAGTTCTCGTAAGATTATAGAGATCATCTTGTATTCTTCCTTTGACTATTCAAACTGGTGATGAGAATTATTTCTACTTCATGAAATTGGGAAAATACAATTTCGGTCACATAGGTGAGACTTTCAAAATAACATTAACTTAAGAAGAGGCCTTGTCATCTTTGGATTCCCAATTCCTTCCTCTTGTTTACATGTTTTCAATATTTGATTTCAAGTTTTATTTGGTTTGAAATTGGCTAGAAATTGTGTTGTCTTTGGTCTATTGCTTTGTTGGGAATATGGGTTTTCATCCCCTATATGACATCCACTCTTTGTGCATAATGATTGCTCATCAAATGGTTCTTTTTCTAGTGTAGCAAGCAACTCTTACATACCTCCTTGCTTTCTTTGGATTTGGAAAGGCCCTTTGCTTCTTATTCTTGAGTGAATTATGTTATGTTGGTAAGCAAGTCACACAATATCATCCTAGATTGACAGATTTTTATGATAGAAAATATAGAAGACTAGCTCAACTACTCAATAATTCGTTAAAAAAACATAGTAGTAGGATTAACATGTTACTTTAATGAAGGAGATGCAAGATTAATTAACAAGAACAAATTTACATGGTACATAAGTTGCTAATAAATGAGAGCAAGGCAAGGTTGATCTCCCTTCTACCAATGGACAATGTCATCCTAGAAGTCTTTGATCACCTGTGATAAGAGAAATCACACTTAACCCTTCATTTAATTTTTGTTGTCAATTAATGTTATTTTTTAATGAATCCCGTCAATAATCTAATCATTAGAAATACAAATGTATGTGATGCATGTGACTAGTCAATCTAGGGGTTAAAAAAGGAAAGTATTTTCATTTTTTTCTTTGACTTGACATGTAGGAATTTAAACTAGATGATTCTTGGGTCTTCCACTTGTATTATTCAAAATCCCATCAAATTTAATTAAATCCTAGCATTCATGAATTATAGTAAATTGTGCCTTATGATTAGTCAATTTCTTAGTGATAGGGTGTGAGAAATTTGATTCAATGTTCAATTTTTTCCCATCTATTACTATTTGTCTTATGTTAGCTCTGATCAACTCTCTTTCCCACACCACTTGATAAACAATCAATAAAATAAAAATTACAATTGAAATGTGTCATGAACAACAAGAGTAGGAAGCATTACGCAAGGATAAGAATGTCTAAGCCCAAACATTGCCAAGTTAATATATATGAAGATATGTTTATTGCTTCAAATCCTAGGACAAGGGGACAATTTTGCATCAACCATCCAAGAAAGGAAAATGCTTTGCATCTTGATCTAACGCATTAATGCAACCTGCCCATTTATGTCTTTTAGCTGCTAGGGAATTGTTTGGCTCGTTTGGCGTATGAAAGTGGTTCAAAATGAAAAATGAATTGGTTTCAAGTCAAGGATATCTTTGAAGCCCCTCTAGTGATGTGTTTTCACTCTTATTATGTTTTTTAGAATTTGGTGGTGTCTGACAATGTTTGAAAACTAAAGAATTCATTGATGCTTTCTTGAGGTTGATAGTTAGACTTCCCAACAATGTGTCCTCTCTCCTCTTGTGTTTTCATCCCTTAGTTGGATCCAAAAGTTGAAAAGTAAAAAAATGATTGTTCCTTGCCCATTGATGAAAGATTGTTGATCTAGTAGTGCACTTTCTCTCCTTGTGCATTTTCTTCCCTTTGGAGGGATCTAGTGAGGTTGGAGTAGTCAAAACAAACCTCTTCTTTCCCAAGGGTCAAAGTTTTTTTACATGTTTTCAATATTTGATTTCAAGTTTTATTTGGTTTGAAATTGGCTGGAAATTGTGTTGTCTTTCATCTAATGCTTGGTTGGGAATATGGATTTCCATCCCCCATCCGACATCCATTCTCTGTGCATAATGCTTGCTCATCAAATGGTTCTTTTTCTAGTGTAGCAAGAAACTCTTACATACTTCCTTGCTTTCTTTGGATTTGGAAAGGCCCTTGCTTCTTATTATTGAGTGAATTATGTTAGGTTGGTAAGAAAGTCACACAATATCATCCTATATTGACATATTTTTATGATAGAAAAGATAGAAGACTAGCTCAACTACTCAATAATTCATTAAAAAAACATAGTAGTAGGATTAACATGCTAATTTAATGAAGGCAATGCAAGATTAATTAACGAGAAAAAATTTACATGGTACCAAAGTGGCTAATAAATGAGAGAAAGACAAGGTTGATCTCCCTTCTACCAATGCACAATGTCATCCTATAAGTCTTTGACCACTTGTGATAAGAGAAATCACACTTAACCCCTCATTTAATTTTTGTTGTCAATTAATGTTATTTTTCAATGAATCCCATCAATAATCTAATCATTATAAATACAAAGGTATGTGATGCATGTGACTAGTCCATCTAGGGGTTAAAAAGGGACAGTATTTTCATTTTTTTCTTCGATTGACATGTAGGAATTTAAAAAAGATGATTCTGGGGTCTTCCACTTGCATTATTCAAAATCCCAACAAAATTAATTAAATCCTAGCATTCATGAATTATAGTAAATTGTGCCTTGTGATTAGTCAATTTCTTAGTGATAGGGTGTGAGGAATTTGATTCAATGTTCAATTTTTTCTTATCTATTCCTATTTGTCTTATGTTAGCTCTGATCAACTCTCTTTCCCACACCACTCGATAAACAATCAATAAAATAAAAATTACAATTGAAATATGTCATGAACAACAAGAGTAGGAAGTATTACGCAAGGATAATAATTTGTCTAAGCCCAAATATTGCCAAATTAATATATATGAAGATATGTTTATTGCTTCAAAGCTAAGGGCAAGGGGAAAATGTTGCATCAACCATCCAAGAAAGGAAAATGCATTGCATCTTGATCTGACGCGTTAATGCAACCTGCCCATTTATGTCTTTTAGCTGCTAGGGAATTTCTTGGCTCATTTGGCGTATGAAAGTGGCTCAAAATGAAAAATGAATTGGTTTCAAGTCAAGGCTATCTTTGAATCCCCTCTAGTGATGTGTTTTCACTCTTATTATGTTTTTTAGAATTTGGTGGTGTCTGACAATGTTTGAAAAATAAAGAATTCATTGATGATTTCTTGAGGTTGATAGTTAGCCTTCCCAACAATGTGTCCTCTCTCCTCTTGTGTTTTCATCCCTTAGTCGGATCCAAAAGTTGAAAACTAAAAAATTCATTGTTCCTTGCCCATTGATGAAAGATTGTTGATCTAGTAGTGCACTTTCTCTCCTTGTGCATTTACTTCCCTTTGGAGGGATATGGTGAGGTTGGAATAGTCAAAACAAACCTCTTCTTTCCCAAGGGTCAATTTTTTTTTATCTAGTTGTGCACACTCCCTCCTTGTGTGTTTTTCATCCCTCATCGGGGTCCAATAGGGTAAAATATGTAAAAAAATATTGTTAGCTTCTTTGGGTAGAATTTCTACCTTCTCCAGTAATGCACATTACTTTCTAATGTGTTTTTCTTTATCTTTTGCCGGGTCTGGTAATGGCACAAAGGAAGAAATACATCAAGACCATATCCACTTAGTACTTAAAATTTTCTTGGTGGTACATCCTACCTCTCCTCATGTTTTACTTCATCTAGTGTGGTTTGATAATTCCTTTCACTCCTTTTCCCATGAATCAAATATAACTTCTCTTGTGGTACGCATTATCTCATTGTACATTTTTGGTCTTCAACTAAGTCCAACAAGATCCAATGAGAAAATTGCATTTCTAGGGGCTCCGTGTAACATTCTCTCATCCTCCATCAGTGTGCATTGGATTCCCATGCATTTTTATTCATCTAGATTGGTTTGGAACTACCTTAGAGGGTGAAACACATCATTCCCTTGCCAAGGTAGTAAGTACACATCCTACAATGGAATGCATTAATTCTTTGAAAAAATTCCAAATTCTAGTGAAGTTTGTCAAACGTTTCTTGGTCAAATGTAGTGTTGGATTATTTGGGAAACATTCTTCATTCATATGGTAATGCATTTTTCACAATTTTTTGTTTTCAATCTTTGACAAGGTCTATCAGGGTGTTATTGTCTAAATAACATCCAACTTTTTCCCACTACATAGATGTAACTTCCTTCACCATGAATTATTTCCTTTGTAAATGTTTTTTTATCCTTTGATAGAGTGTTTAGAGCCTAAACAAATTATTGTGAAGGATAGCACTATGTATGGTATTTTCTTGAATTAAAACACTTCACTTGAAGGCTTCAAGACCGAATCTTCTGCCTAAGAAGCATTTACTATCGACTGAATCTATCTTGGGATCTTTGGAGATTACTTTCTTCATCGATAACTTCCTTTGGAAAAATATGTTACGTAAGATTATGTCAGCCCATATATAATTAATTTGAAATTTATGGGATATCTAGCTAATTTAGATCTTCAACCTACCTCAGGGGCGATCTACTTATTTATGCATTTCTTGGATGCCTCTTACACAACTTGGAAATGCCTTCCGAGAGGATTTATTCACAAATAAAAACCTTTTAAAGTATGTTTCCTTTCCAAGAGAAATTTCCTTTATGTTTTCTTAAAGTAAATATATAATCAACTATGAAAATTGGTGACACACATAATAAGGTGGCTAGTCACTAGTCTACAAACTCTTACACTGCATCATTTCACTACCTAGATCTCCTTATTTTTTATTTATTCTATACCCTCTCTTTCCTTTGTTATTTCATGAAAGATTGAAAGGATCCCCTACCTATTTATGAATCTAAGAGCCATGTTCTGGGAACCATATTACAATGGCTAGGAAGCCTATTGATATTTAAAAAAAACATATTGTCTCACATGCTCACCATGCAAATTTCCTTATCTACGACCTTTCCCCTATTTGTCATGGTCCCTTATCCACTGCTTGAAATGTAGAAATTTCACATTGACAAAAGCGTTAGTGTATTGATGAGATTTAATCATTAACTTGTAGTATTTTATAAACATCAATCCATGAAACATGAATACATATTTGAGAGTGGAAGCTATGCACTGCTGCTATCTCCTCATAGCAAAAATAATCTTGACTTGAAGTTGTTGGAAAGTGACAACTAATTGACCTGAATTGGTCTAGTTGGTTCACGGTGGTTTCTCCAACAATATCTTGTTGAAACAAATTAACAAAAATAGTGTCAACATTTATTGCATTCAGTTTTATATAAATGAAGGGCTTGTATAAATATGATTGTCTTAGAGGCATTTGATGATCAAAGGCTTAGAGTCCTCTCTTGGGCTGCCCGGTTGCCTAGCTGCTGTTGTAATCTCACGTTTAGGAAATATAAGCCTTTGCCATTATCCCGTGGATGTTTCCCTCACCCTCCCTGAGGTTTTTACCACGTAAAAATTCTGGTGTCTCTTGTGTGATTTCCATTGATGTTATGTACACTGCATTCTCATGTATATTGTTTTATATCTGTTGTAAGTTTATCTCTGTGGGTTATAAAGATCCTAACAAGTGGTATTAGAGCGTCAAGGTGGAGATTCACAATCACCATGAATAATCGTTGCGTTGGAGATCTGCCTACGTGGAGGAGAGGAGCCCAACATGAAGGACTTTTGCGCGGAGGTGAAGCCTAGAGTTAAAAGATATGCTATTAGAAGTGGCCGCGTACTAATGGAAGGAGCTGATCTCGAAGAAAACCACCATCATTGTTGTAAAGAGGATGGTCGCTCCACGTTTTTGGTAAGAACAAGGAAACATATACCCACAAAGACAGAATATGGACGTTGTTTTGAGGCCATTGCTTGTGATGAAATTGATTATTGCAGTTATCATGGATAGAGTGCTAGGTATTTATGGTTTTATTATTGCCATGATTATAAGCATAGGAATTAACCCCAAGACAAAGTCCTATTATCTGTTTTATGGCCATGTGTATCTTTCATCGGGACTGGCTTGTGGGCTCTCGGGTCTTGCTGTGGGTATGGGCCATGGCTATTGGTATTGTCGGTGATGTCAATGTCAGAGCCAATGCACAATAGTCAAATCACTTTGTTGGTATGCTTGATCTTTGCGGAAGAACTTGGACTCTATGGCCTTATAGTTGTGGAAATGTATTTTTTCTCCGTAGGAGATAATATTTTTCAAAAGAAACTCGCAGGTTCCAAGTTCCAGGTTCGATCTCTTTAGAGGTTATGAAGCTCTAAAAACCTTTGAAGCCCCTGTGCATTCAATTCAACCACAAAGTTTTCATATCGAAATGCACTATGCAGTCATTTGTGTTTATACTGTTCAACCACAAGTTTTCATATTGAAATGCACTGTGGAGTCATTTGCATCAACATAATGACTGCACATAATTACATTATTTTGAACAGAATTACATGATTTTATAGAACGCTCGTTGTGCAAATCTTGTCATAGATCTCGGCTAAAATGGTGGAGACATTCAGCTGCGAGGAGACTGACCCATTCTTTGGATTCCTCAGGGCCGCCACAATGCTCGTATGGGACTGCCAAGAGTGGCGTGAGAGTGGCCTCCATGGGTGTGATGAGGCTGAAGCCTCCATTGTCGAAGGCAGAGGAGAAAACCGCTGCAATTTTTTTTGAGCAGAGTGTAAAGGCACTGGACCTCTGCAACGCCATCTGTGACAGCATAGACCAGGTGCAGCTATGGCAGTTTTTCCTCTAGCGGTGTGACGTGGAATACGACGAGGATATTGACCATGAGATTGAAGTGGATTGAAGTGTCTTGTCAACAAATGGTGAAATAATATCATTTTCTTTGTTGCCTAGTTGAGATATTGGACATGAGCAAGATGTGTAGGCTTTGGAAACTCCGTTGCTTCTACTCGCTTCCTATTGCAACAACTAGCTTGTATCTTTTCTATTATTTCATGTATTGTTGGCAACGATGAACTTCAAGTTGCCTCAAATTTGTTAATTTTTTGTCAGATGGTGTTTATTGCATGGTTAGTACATGCATGATGACACAACACCAATTGAAAGGGTGATGCAAGTGGTGACAGACATAGATCTGAAGGATCGATTTTCATTGGATTTTGTAAGTATCAATAATGGCATGAAAAAGCAAGAGGCATAGGGAACCAACAGTGAAATGGCATTGGAGTGACGGTAAAGTCACTATGACAGTGAATTATTTTTATTTATTTTGTAGTTGTAAGCAATTATATGTAAATGGGCATACGACTATAAGACCTTATTAGGCATGCGTACCCCTGGGCTATTGGGTCACCTATGAAAATTCTAGATATATATTTAGGTAGACCAAAGAGGGGTGGAGGCATGTATGTGTGGGTTAACCTTGACTCGGTAAATGAGTCATGAGTTAAACTTCGTCTTGGTCAATAATGGTGGGTTTCGGGTCTATGTTTTTTGGTTTCCCATGGTATGGTGCCCATGATATTGCATGTAATGATGCCTATTCAAAGGATAAGTGAAACTACATTGTAAATGGGCCTGGAGGTAAGGGACAAAAGCTTACTTTGCTGGCTTAGATGGATATGGTCAAGGGAATGTTCATGTCAAGGTGGAGCATTGATACTCCATTGTAAATGGGCCTGGAGATGAGAAGTGAAGGCTCGTTTGGCAGTCTTGGCCAGATTGGGATAAGGTCTTCGAATGCAATATTTGATGTGGAGCACTGAAGGTGTTCAGGATCACAACAAAAGATTTGTTTGCAAGCTCAAGAATTCATTGTATGGCCTGGAAAGCGCATCCAGGAAATTGGTACAAGAATTTGATTCCTTCATGGTGAGCCAAGATTTACAAGAAGTGAACATGACCATTGTGTTTATGGTACTCACTATATTGGTGTTTAGATTGTTGACGATATGCTTGTAGCAAGCAGTAGCATGGTTAAGATCAACAGGTTGGATCAGTTGACTTGGACGTTTCGAGATGAAGGATCTGGGAGCAACAAAACAATCTTGAGCATAGAAATTCACAGAGACGGGATTGATGGTAAGTTTTGGGTTATCACAACTTGAGTACATGGTATCGATACTCAGGAAATTCAGTATGAATGATGTGAAACTGATAAAAAAATTTTTGGCTTTCCACTATAAGCTTTCTTCAGGTTTATGTTCAAGAAGAAGAAAATGGTTATATGTCTTGTGTATCGTATGGTAGTAGAAGTATAAGTTTGTGATGAGAAGATCATATATTTCACATGTAGGGTGTTGTCAGTGGTCACATGACAAATCCAGGTGGAGCAGTGAAATGGGTGCTTCAGTTTTGAAAGCACTGGTATCACCTATCTCTAGCTTGCAAGAAGGTGATGAATGGACAATGGCATGACATCACGCTAATTGTTATCAAGGTGGAGATTGTTGGAAAGTGAAAACTAATTGACCTGAAATGGTCTAGTTGATTCACGGTGGTTTCTCCAACAATATCTTGTTGAAACAAATTAACAAGAATAGTGGCAACATTTATTGCATTCGGTTTTGTATAACTAAAGGAGTTGTATAAATATGATTGTCTTAGAGGCATTTGATGAGCAAGGGCTTAGAGACCTCTCCTGGGCTACCCGATTACCTAGCTACTACTGTAATCTCCTATTTAGGCAATATAAGCCTTTTCCATTGTCCCGTGGATGTTTCCCTCACCCTGAGGGTTTTACCATGTAAAAATTCTGGTGTCTCTTGTGTGATTTCCATTGATGTTATGTACATTGTATTCTCCTGTATATTGTTTTATATCTGCTGTAAGTTCATCTTTGTGGGTTATAAATATCCTAACAGAAGTTATGTGAGCCAACCATTACTAATAAAGTGTTTAAATAACAACTTATGTAACATAACAAAGGTTTATTTATTGATTGCAATGAATGTCTATGTATGATTTGATTACTATGTGTTAGAACATTAATCATGAGATTCTTACTATCATACACACAAACATCATGCCTCCAATATAAACCATTCAAGCTTACTTCATAAGCAAGCAAAAGAAAACATCACAAACAAGCTATCAAACTTAAACAAAGGAACTTTGGCAAGGCCTTCTCCAATCAAGAGATATTTAGAATAATCACACAATCATATCTCAAAAAGGAAAAGGAACCTCAAATAATATTAATCCAAACCTCAATGCAAACAAAAGATCACATATATGATTTATACATGAGTTACAAATAATTACGTGTGTTACTGTGCATTTAACTCTTAAGCATGGACACTCTTATTGCTTCATGCACACATTGACATGCCATTGAAAGAAACCATTTGTGCACCATAAGTAATGGGAAAAGGAAAATACCATAATCAAAGTATCATAGTAAAAAAGTTCTTTTGTGAGGTCCTTGTGAGAAAAAGGATTTCACAATCCTCATGCCATCAGAGCATAATGGAATGAAATAAAAGTCAAAGGCTATTAAATCAAGCTAGTTATTCAACTAAACTCAAATAAGAGATAAACATCCAATTGGTCAAAAGAATTCAATGGAAACTCAATATGTCGATGATGAAAACAAGTGGATTCAATGGTTGAGTATGTTTTTTTAAGCATGCCTTTTGGTGAGATGTGTAGTAATTATCTGAACAAATATTATACCATGCCCTTTCATCATTTGGATCTCCTTAATCCGTTCTATAGTTTTTGTTTCCTTTGTTATTATGTGTGTAATTGTAAGGTTATTATGTGTATACTTGTAAGGATCTCCTGCCTATTTAACGAAGTTGAGAGATCTATTTCACGAACCATTACTACATTGTGCTTGTCAACCATGTAGATTTTCTTATCTCTAACTATTTCCCTATTCGACATACTCCATTATCCACTACTGCGAATGCACAAGTTTCACATTGACAAAAGTGTAAATGTATTGATTAGATTTAATTAATAACTCATAGTATATTATAAACAACAACCCATAAAACATGATGCTAACACTATAAGGAAAATGCATTTTAGCGAAGGTTATAGTGGAGGTTTCTAGTGTTACAAAATTGGAAAAATTGAAAAAAACATCCTCTACAACATACATTATTGATAGTAGATTCTTTTAGGATACTATAACAAAGTTGATTAACTAAAAAGAATGTGGAGGTGTTAGTGGATGTTTACAAATAGATGCGTTTGTATGAGGAATAAGAATTGGTGCATACATACACCTACAACCCCGGTGTTGTACACTTAACGTCAAACACCGAGGAAGTAAAATATGAAATCACCAGGGCAGTAAAATATGAAAGAACCGAAGAGTTTGTCTTATAAGCACCGGGGCTTTAACCAAAAAAACACAAGGGAGAGTTAAAAATAAAGCACCGGGGCTTTAACCAAAAAACACACCGGGAGAGTTAAAAATAATTAAGCACTGGGGATTTCTTCATAGAACACACTGGTGCATTATTAATAAGAAGGCACCAATGCTGTATAAAATAATATTCACTAGTGCATTACAGAGAAAACCCCCCAGGTGCACTACAAATCAAAAGCACCAATGTGTTTCCATAACAAAAAAGACTCGGTGCTTATAAATAATGCAATAGCACTGGTGCGTATCAATAACACATATGCACTGGTGCTTTGTATACGATTAACACATCGATGGCCAAATTTTTAATACAATTTTATGGTATTAAATTAATATTGAAACCAATGCTAATTGATTACATAAAAGCACCACTAAGAATTTTATATGAAAGGAACTTGTGAGTTTGAATATTAAATGTGTCGATGAGATTAATAATTAAAATACACCGAGAAACATCGACCTGTGATAATGCAATTATTGTTATTTTTTAATTCCATTATTTATCAAAAAAATTACATATATCTTATATTTTGATTAGTGAATATGGATATGATGTTTGGATTAATTTGTTATATCATCATTTTTTGCATCTCTTCATTATAATATTTATTCATCCATTTATTTAATCAGTGTGTAACATTTCACAACGATATTGAACAACGCAATAGAATAAATTAAAACATATTTTATTATATGAATAAGAGGGTATTTGTCATACAAAATGGGACACTTATCGGTAATCCCTTGTCTTTCAATTGGAACACTATGTCCATTACATTAAACAAAAATGTCTA
>SNQJ01S0056869.1:24215-43521 GCA_010110895.2 Picea sitchensis | reverse complement strand
TTCATTTCTGGTCCGACCAAGGAACCGTATATCTTCTTCATGACAACAATGTCTTGTCGAGTTTGCTTCATCTTCTCAACGATCTTGGTGGTAATACTTGCCATTTTATCTTGTATAATGGGGTTGTTGAAGTAGATCCCCACCTCTGACTGGAATGTTTCTCTCCAAATCTCCTCTGTGTCAATATCAAGTGCTTCTTCCTCAACAACCTTCTTCTCCTTGTTCTTTTTAGTCGGTTTCTTTCTTTTTCATGGGGATGGATTTGCAGGTACGACTTTCAAAGCTTGTAAGTCTTATACAAAAGGAACTTTGTAAAGATTTGCTTCTCTTTGTTCTTCTTGATACTCGTTGGTCAATGGAAATATTATAGGTACCCATCTATTTTGTGCCTCAAGCGAAATTTATAATTTTTGGATGATTTGTCTTTCTAGCTCTATGAAGATTTATTCCATTATCGGCTAGCGGTGCAGTTCTTTTGGCTATGGTGTTGACGCAACTCCACACCATAGCTTTGTGTAGTCGAGGTCAATTTGAATATGACAGGGCGTTGGAAGTGCTCGACGAAGTACTAGTTTGACTCACCATATATGGATACTATCTCATGTGGTGGAAGTGAGTTTGATGTACCTGTTTGATTAGAAGAGAAGACTTTGTACTTCTCCATTGTCAGGGTTTTATTATATGTGAATGCTACTTCTCCGACATGCCCATATTGTTCCATTTCTATCCAGATTATTAATGAGGGAAATTTGATTTCTCTAGCCAAGTCTTGAACTTCTTTACAGTTGGTTCTGATCATGTCGGATAGGTGTTCCACCCAATTGAACCTTTATGCATTCTAATAGACTTGTGTTATCGCCTCTACCATTGTCATTTTTAAATTTGATGTCTGACCTGCTAGTGTGAATCATAGAGATATTATTATTTCAATCCAGCGGGCTCTTAGGTCGACAATTTTATTTATCAACAACCCTTTATAATTTTTGGTCATCGTCGACCCCGTCAAAATTTTTATCTAGTTGTTGGTGTTGGTCGACTTCGGTACTTTGGATCCTGTCCGTGGAATACCCAGGATTTGGTAGAGAAGTCCACCGGTTTTTTCTATCATCTCATCTAACCACATGTATCCTTGATGATACCAACTGATAATGATTTTCACATCTTCTTCCTTCCATCTACCCATATCAGCTACTTGTGGGGCGCCAAGGATATGTCGAATTCTTGCCTTTTCCAAGAATTTGTTTTTTTTCTTTCCAGCTGCCTTCCTACATTGCCCATTCTATAAAGTTTAGCTAGTGCTTTCTCCAATATTCTTCCTCCATCCTCGATAGCGGGATATTATGCATCAGGATTTGTATTTGCGTCATAGTCACTCTGTCAAAAACTTGCCTCGGTCTTGAATGTTCTGTTGCGATGTCGACTTGACCTCTCATCCTCGACATTTGTGGATCCTAATTACTGGTTTTGGGAAAGGTTGGTGAATTTGTGGGTTCAGTCGAATGTGTGCTCTTCTCTCTACTTAGCCCCGGAGGAGAAAATAACAATGAGGCAAAGTTGTATGCTTCTTCCAAATTTATAATTGGTGGTGAGAACATCGGGTTCAATGCATCCAGTTGATCTCGTATTTTGTGCTCTTTCATCATAAATATTGGTGGTACAAGTGATTCGAGCAAGTGGAAATTTAATTCGTTTCTCGGTTGGAATTCGTTTATGTCCCATTGGTCATTAATTGCAAGATCTTGTTGTTGATTGTCTCACTTATTGGTGTAATTGACGGTTGTGTGAACGACTGCACAACGGTCATTTCTATGATTAATGCTCTCATCGGCCTTTATCTGTCCAGAATTAAATGTTGTTTCTCCGTCGACGTCGTTGTTGTCCTGGGTCTGACCGACAAGGTGTCCTCTGTTTATACATGGTCGATATGTGGGCTGACCGACTGGTATTATTGATTCATATTTATTATTGAACTGACTTAGTTGATGTCACTGATGGCTTGTTTGCTCGTTCATTTTTCTAAGTTTAATTGAGTGTGAATGATGTCGTCTTTTTCCATGCTAATTTGATTCATGTTCTCTTGGTTTGTGCTCACTTGATCTATGCTCACCTAATTTACCCTTGCTTGAACCACACTTGCTTTATCCTGGATTGATCCTTTCACTTGATTGTCTTCTTATGAGTATTTTTCCTAAGTCGGTCAATGGGGTGGAATGTTAAGAATATATTTTGCTGCTTTGTCTCAAGCTTGACCAAGGGCTGCTTTCTATCTCCATTTTACTTTATTGTTTATTTTCTTTAGTGTTATGACTATCCTTTAAATACTTTATCTTTTCAGTTTTCTATACTTTAATTTGTCTAACTGTTTTTTGTTTATTAATTTTAAACATGGTTTATTTATCATAAGTACAATTAGTCGATTTAGTCAGTTCATGTTGGCAACTCCCTGCTATATTTTGCCAACATGGTTCTTTTCTTTTACACCTGATGCTTATTTAGACATGGACCATTAATTAATTTATTAAATGGTTTCCCCAATAATGTTCTAAGTTGGACCGATCTAGTCGGTCAAATATATTCCACCACATAAGGCCCAAGCCATGTTGTTTCCAATTTTTCGGGTTTTCCTTTTATGTGACTGTCATATAGTAAGACTAAATCTCCCTCTTTTATGTATTTTTTATTTATGTGTTGATCGTGCCATGCTTTCCATTGTTTCTTCTAAACCTCTTGGTGATATATTGTTATTAACCTTTCTTCTTACAACTTGTTTAATTGGTATAGTCGATCATTCATACTTTTTCTCTCATCAAATTTGGCTTTAGCTGCAACCCTTTCGAAATTAGTCCAAAATTGCAAAGGGATAACAACTTCTTGGTTGTAGACTATATTGAACGGAGTTTGTCTAGTTGATCATTTGTATGTTGATCTATATGCCGAGAGGATTATAGGAATCGTGTCTTCCTAGTCATTTTTGTTTGTGCCGCAAATCATTGTGAGTCCTTTGTGTAACATTTTGTTAAATGATTTGACTGCCCCATTTTCTTGTGGGTGATAAGTTGTCGTTTTTCTATGGTTGATTAAAACTTTTCCAGTAGGACTTTAATTGTTTCATTTGCAAAGTGAGTTACATGGTCGCTTATTAGTGTCAACGAATAACCAAACCTTGTAATTATATTTTCATAGATGAATTTTGTTTCTACCTTTTTAGTACAATATTCGATTGGCTCAACTTTTTCCCACTTGGTCACATATTTGACCATAGTAGTGATGTACTTTTCCCTGGTTCTTCTTACCCTTTGTGGAAATGTATTGATAAAGTCAATAGCACAAATTTCAAAATATCTATTAGAGTTTATTGAACTTAGTGGAATTTCATTTTTCCACAAGGTTCATCCAAGCCTCTATAATTTAGGTGGATATTGGTGGCCATCCACCTTTTCCAACTGGCTCAAAACAGTTTTATGGCAATTTTGGCAATTTACTATTTTTAGCAGTTTTGACTTCTGGGGCTATTTTGAGGGCCCAAATGAAGGTTTTTTGAGATTGAGGTTCTCAATGGTACCCGAAGGCATGATTGATCCCACTAAATGAATCACCTCGACGACATATTTCCAACAGGCTATTAAATGCCTAAAACGAAGATCATATGCAAAAGTTACGACCCCGAGAAGTTGATGTACTAACTTACCCAATCGGAGCCCACATGACTTTTGGCGCTTCATCTCCTAGGGTTAGGTTTTTGGATGTCTAGGGTTTTTGGCATTCTTGTTTATTGTAAAAATTCCTTCAGAGCCTCATTGTAATCATCTTCTTGCAAATGCGAGTAGCTGTCACATCTCTTCTCAGAGATAAGCTGCCACCATTCTAGCAAGTCTTTCACTCTGTATTTTTACAGTCTCTGTACATTTATTTTATTAATAGAAATCATGTATTATTGTATACTTGTGACTATTGTTATATTTCCAATATATCTATGTTATATTGTTGTCTCTCTTGCAATATCTCTGAATATTTATGTGTTATATCTCTGCTCTCATTTCATGCCGAAAATAATCCAGATCAGTGGTTTCAGAGCAAACTACTCTTGATCATTTTTTAGTGCATGTCCCTGATGAGGTCCGAGTATAGAAAGTTCGGTCTCAATCTTGTCTCTCTTGAGGACTCTCTCGCACACCCAAGAAACCCTCAATGGCGGAAGAAAATAAAAACAACGAAGCAGATGATCCTATCAATCTGTTGCTTGAGCAAGCTCTCACGTGACAAAGGGACGAAATGATGAAGAATTTTTCCCACATCCTTCAACGCCTACCGATAGCAATAGGCACATCTTCATCAAACGACAAATTTGGAGGCACCTCACCTTTCAAGGTACAAGTTAATTTTGATATTCCTGTATTTGAAGGATAGATAGATGCAGAAGCCCTAGACAAATGGTTAAACCTGTTAGAAGGTTATTTCTCTATTCACAATTTTTCCGACAGAGAAAATATCACCTTTTCACTTCTTAAATCTCTCCCCCATGTCAAAAATTGATGGGAAACTTACTGGGATAAGAGTTCCACAAAGGAGTTTGGAATATATGGGGTCTAGCCCACTTGGATTTTTTTTTTGGATGCGGTAAAGGAACAGTATTACCCTGTTGGAAACTATGAGGACTAGTACATGAGATGTACCACACTACGGCAAGAGAGGGGCCAAGAAGTTCTAGAGTTCACCAATACCTTTCATACCTTGTGCACCAAGAAGGGTATCAAAGACTCTGAATGACATTTGGTTCTGAAATACCGTGGGGCTCTACACAGATACATCCAAATTGAAATGGATTTTATGGACATCTCATCACTCGGTGCTGCTTATCGATATGATGTTAAAATCGAGAATAAATTTAAGCACCAAAACAAAGGGGAGTTCGGGTTTGCAAATCCGCAACAACCAAAGTATGACAAATACGACCCTAACAAGAAGTCTCCTGAAAACCAGTCCAAGCCATAGGAAAAGAAGGGTCACGAGAAGACAAAGAAGGACACCGGAAAATGGTGTGATTTCCATAAAATCCCCTGGCACAACACCGATGAATGTCGCTCAAAAAAATCATTGGTGTACGAGATCAAAGATAAGGAGCCGAACCCTAATTCAGAATCAGATTCTGAAAATACTGGTAAAGGACAGATCATTGACGTAGACCCCAATGCTATTGTTGCGACTGCAAGAATTCAACCATAAGAACCAACAGATCCTGAAGAGGGGGAGCTCCTTTTTCATTCACACATGTGGGTGAAGGGGATCCCGCTGCATTTTATTGTTGATAGCGGAAGCCAAAAGAACCTCATCTTAGAAGATGTGGTCAAACAATTGGGATTGTCGACAACACCACACCCATAGCCATACAACATCAGGTGGCTTCACCAAGGACGAGATCTTCGTGTCAGCCAACAGTGTCTATTTTCATACGGAATCCATCCCTTCAAGGATGAGATATTATGTGATGTTCTCTTGGGCCAACCATATATGTGGAGACGCCATGTTGTTTATGAGTCTCGACCCCGCAGTTTCATTGTTTCTCTAGGGGGTCATCTCTAAAGAATACCAGAGGTAGTTCTGACTATTGTTCCACATAAACAGTGTCGCAAGGTAGTATCTCATACTGCAAAATTCAGCTTCTTCACAATCTTTTCAAAAGGGGAACAAAAGGACATTACAACCACTACAGCCTCGCCCCAAGCACCTTATATCCAACAGAAGGAGGTCGACAAGGTTGAAGCAAAGAACAAAGATTCATTTTGCACACCGTCCCCTCATGTAGCTCGACTTGTTGAACAACCTCAGCCTCAATAGGTTCATGATAGACTTCCACAAACTGAGCAGCATGACGTCTCCAGCAAGGCAAGCACCTCACCAAGATGCAGATTCAACAAATGATTTTCCCTCGCCCCCGGGAACTCAACGAAATGGAGACCATTTCTTCCTAAGGAGGGAGGATTAATCGAGGTGGATATCGGTGGCCACCCACCTTTTCCAACTGCCTCAAAATAGTTTTTTGGCAATTTTGACAATTTACTATTTTTAGCAGTTTTGAATTCTGGGGCTATTTTGAGGGCCCAAGTGAAGGTTTTTCGAGATCGATCTTCATTTCGTCATATAGATAGATTTTTAATTTTTTGTTGCAAAGGTTTTATTTTCTCCTCGAGGCTCTCGATCATCGAGGAAGTCGATGAGCCATCATCATCTGACTTGACTCATTGTACCTTCTATAACGCGTCTTCACAGTTGGCTATCTCGTATAAGCGTAGCGGAGAATAGATTCTTGGCAGTAGCCCAACTACATACCACTGAACCAACAAGTTTTGATCAATTGTTGCTTGGATTTGACTTAGGAGAGCTTTGAATCTCTTATCATATTCTCTTATCGACTTGCCTGGTCTTTGTTTTATTTCTTTTAATTTTTGGGCTGCCAAATGTGTGACATATTGAATTTTAAAGAATATTAGGAAGTTATTCTTTATTTCTTATTTTGAATGAGTTTTCTTTTTCCTGTAGTTCATGAATCATGTTAAGGCATGGTGGCACAGAGCAACTTTGAATTGTGCCATTTGCTTGTCTTCATCTATAATATCAACCACATCCAAAAAAAATTACATACAAACCAATGGCGTTTTGGGTCCTCCTATCCTTCATAGATCGACATGTGGTTGAATCCCATTTTTATTTTCTTGGTAGGAATGCTCGGTTTTCTTGGTATTTTAGCTACTACTTTTGATTGAGCTGTAGAATCTTCTGGTGGGTTTTTGTTTGCGTCTGACAATGGATGGTACTCAAGGAACAATTGTTTCTTCTTGAGAATTGAAAATGTCCCCTTAGTTGGGAACTTTGATCTTTATATTTGACTAACCATTGTTCCAAAGGTTTTTTTGCTTCCCGACTATAATTAATTTATTCTCTTAATATTATATGTGGAAGAGGGGTCGATTCGGTGAAATCCTTGATTTGGATAATCATATTTTCGAATTAATTGTTCTCTAGCTTGACAATCATTACATCCCATAGGTTTCCTTGGGCATCCATTTTGTACCATAATATTGCAGATTGGTTGTCGATCTGTAATCTCTGCTAGAGAAGTTATCTTATCCGTAGGTTAGATTTTGATGTGAGAGAAGTACGTAAAGTTGGTCCAGATTCTTCCTAGTCCATACTTTCTGGTTTGTCGTTTGATTGACGGTTTTTCATCTGCATGTCACTACTTCTGTCGTGTGTTGTAGAGGCTATTGCTATTTCCAACTCTAGTCAATCTCTTCCTGACTCTCACTGCTCACGTGCTCTATTAGGTTGATTTATATTTTAACCTTGTACAATATTTTACTACAAACATATTTTCAATAAAAGAAGATAAAATAAACAATGGAAAATACACACATTACACAGAGATTTTTCCCCTGGAAACCCAAACCGAGAAAACAATCATATTCTATATTCATTCATAGTGATACATTGTTTACAATACAATATACATATAGGATCTAGCAACATCCAAAACCCTAACCCAACAACTTGGATTAGTCAACAACCATAATTCCTTAACTGAAAATAGAAAACCATCAGCAAAACCCCATGTGCCCAAAAAACCGCCCAACAATGGATACGAAAATTGAGGCGACATGAAAAATGAGGCAAAAATGAAACTTCCCAAGGAAAAAAAAATTTCTCAGGGACGCTGCCCCCAAACCCCCATAGAGGGGCTATCACCCCCCCTCAAACCCCCTTGCACGCTCGATGCAACATAGTAGACACTAAAACTAGTCGTGTAAAGAATATAACACATACCCAACATTCTCCCACTTGTTTTTTTCTTTGCATACATGGGGTTACAAGGTTACATAGTCAACAATCCAGGGAAACAATTCCCATGGATCCCTCTACACCAAGAGAACTTCTTAGTGCTCACAGATTTTTTTAATGAATCTGCAACATTCTTCAAAGTGTCCACCTTCATCAACAACACTTTGTTTTCTTCAACCATGTCTCTCACAAAGTGATATTGAATATCAATATGATTTGTCTTTGAATGATAAGATCTGGCAACTAATTTATTTTGTGAAGTATCTGCATCCCCTTCTCACTCATGTGTCCAAGCATATGATGCACAATGTTGTATCCACTCCTATAGAAGCTAAAGAGATAGAAGAGTCAATATTACGAGTACATAAATACAATGTACCTACCTTCTCTCCTTTTTCTATCACCAATTATCCTTTGGTGACCTTCCACACCTTATCTATAAATGTGGATATACAACCTTCACTTGCCAATTGCTCTGTTGAAATTAGATTTTTCCTTATGTTAGCACCAGAGGTCACCTCTGAATTGTGGCAGAGGTAAGCCTAGTACCCATCAGAGTTAGGTGGATGTTGGTCTTATATGGATGGAGGTCAATGGAAAAAACTCAGAATCTAAATTATGTTCAACACAAAACTAGACAAGAAATGTACAGGGAAGTGAGGGCCACATTAACTTCAGTCAGGAAATTTGAGTTGAAGCGAGAGCAGAGGGAAGAATTAGTGAGAGAGGTGAACGAGAATGTTATGGGCATCCGGCCTTCCAGTAACTCAGAGATGAAAAACTCGAACTGGAGAGAAATATAGAGCTCAGGTTTCAGACACCAAAATGTGTTGCAAGAAACAAAGTCACAACAACAAAGTGATCAAACCTCAATCGTCCTGCCACTATGACAGCTCGACTAGATCCTCCATGCCCGAGCCATCTAATGTAAGAGGGAAAATAAAACACATGGAAATGAATGAAACTGATCATGATACCACCATGATCAAACCTGCATCATAACAACATAACAATCCTTGGCTAGATCCTCCATACTCGAGTGTTTAAATTTTTTTTTATAGACAAAATGGAAAGAAACATGAAACTAACTTATATTAACATGAAAGTCTCAAATCAATTACATAACCATAGAACAAATTTGGCATCACAAGCATTACAAAATTGGGATCTCTACTCAACCAAGGACCTCTAATAAAACTCAAAACTACATACATATTCTCAAATCTTCGCCTAGCAGAGGTGTGCTCGAGCTTCTCATCCAATTCTATACATATATGTCTTTTCATTCAGACTGCACATGCAGTATCGACTGCGCATGCCTTCCCCTGTCAGATGCAAGCTTTGCTCTGCCATTCCTTTCTAGCTTTCCATTTATGCAGTGAGACGAGGTTTCAACCACCTCCCTCACTTCCATTAACTGCTTTCATCGAGACCAAGACCGGGCATGGGTCAACTCTGCACCTAGAAAACGTGGCGGCCTCACCCTACTCTTTTTCCATCTAGATCTTTGTTGGATGGAAATTTTAAAAACTTAGATCAACACGCACCTTAATGCAACACGCCAAACTGTCAAATCAGACCATCGACTTAGGATAAACGCCATTTGTGGGGTTTTGAGCCCCTTTTCTCGCTTTTTGACCAAGGTGCCACTTCCTTAGGGAAAACAACCCCCCTTACAATAATATGTGTTAACACCTTAGATCTGGAACATTTCTTACCTATTTCAACAACCATTGGTTTCCATTGCTTTTCTTTATTTTTACCTTTCCCATTCCAACAATTTTGCATGGTGCATCATCACCCAAATGAACTTGTCCAAAATCACCTTGAATATAATCTAGAAAATGTTTCCTATGGGGTGTGGCATGAAATGAAGCCCCTGAATCTACTATCCAATACTCAGAAATATTATCTACAGAAAGAATCTAAACATCTGGTAACAGATCACCTGTTACATTTTCTTCCTGATTTTTCTCCTAGCGTCCATCTCTTTGTTTCTTTGGAGCTCTGCAGTCTTTCTTTAGATGTCCTTTCTTCCCAAAATTCTATCACTTTGTCTTTCCAAATCTGGATTTGGATCTACCCTTCCTAGAATTCCCATGGTTCCCTGAGTCCTTTCCTCTATCCTTTTGTCTTCCCATGTTCTCCATGTTTAACGCATTACCTAATGTCTCAACTTTTCTTTTTCGTCACATTTCCTCACTAAGGATAACACCAACAAAATCATCAAATTTTAAAGTGTTTGAACCAGAGACATAGTTACTTACAACCATGACTAGGTCGTTCCAAATTTCTAGCAATGAGCACAAGATTAGAAGATCCCCGACCTCATCATCAAAGTCCACTTTTACTGAAATTAGTTGATTAATAACTATACTAAATTCATTTAAATGATTTGCAATAGACCCACCTTCTAACATCTTCATATTAAACAATATCTTCATTAGAAATACCTTATTGGACACTAAGGGTTTTTCATACAATTTAGACAATGTGTCCATCATCTCCTTCATTGTATTTTCTTTCGAAATATTGAAAGCCACCGATGTTACCATGCTTAGTCGTATCGTTCATAGTGCCTTTTTTTCAAGAACCTCCCATTCTTCATCCTTCATGGCTGTTGGATTCTTTGTTATTCCACCCAATGGTAGGAATAGATCCTTCTAATATAAATAATCTTCCATTTGGATCTCCCATAACTGGTAGTTTTGGCCGTTAAATTTCTCAACCCTAAACTTTCCATATTCCCACATTGCTCCCAATCGAACTAGGAACCCTCTTTTCCTACGAGTTACCTTTCACTCGGATACCAGTTTTTAGAAAAACAGGATCACAGAGCAATAAAATAAAACAAATGCAGAAATAAAACACAAAAGATACACAATACAATAGAGACACAAATATACGTGGTTCACCCAGTGTGGGATACATCCACAAGAGAAATTGACAAGTCCTTCCTTTAATATTATCCAACAAATGAAGGGATACAATCTACAACACACCCACTGTAACTTCCTCTTCTTTCTCTCACAATCTCCTCTCTCAGAATACAATATTCGCAATGATACATAGCCACAATACATTTCCCTCATAAAAGAGGGTTGTCGTCTAGGGAAAAAACCCTAACATAAATTCTACCGTTAGATATGCGACCTTATAATGAACGGTCCATATTTACAATGAAATTACAATATACATTTAAAGGAAATTTTTCCTTTGGGGGCTTCGCACCCAAACCCCCCTCTACACTCCCCCGCGTGGAGGAGTGTACATTCTTCCGGGGTGTAAAGTCTTCATGGGGTATAAATGCTACTGAAAACAAAGACCTCTCAAACAGAAAGATAATCAAACTCCACAACCAACATTACTTTGATCCCCCCTTTATTTTTTGTAGATATTTTATAATATTGAAGTCCCCCCCCNCAAGGCTTCCTCTCCTACTGACTTTAGAGATTCAAGGAAGGGAAGTTTTAATAGGGGGTTCGTTGGTCCATAGACATTGGTTAAAGTTTCTAATTATTCAGAGTTAACAAAAAGGAAATATGTAGAGAGGAAGTTAGATGATTTTATTATATATTTTAAGTAAATTTGAGCCAGATCCCAGAGGATTTCCAAACCTCTAGATAATCCTATAGCTGGAAATGTTGCTACTTTGTTGGAATACCAACATTTTTTCTCTATCACATTCATCATTTCTTTGTTACACTTAGTTTCATGAAGAAAGACAATCATTGGTTTTTCACGGGCTATTCTTGTTTTCAACATGCGTTGTTTACTTAAGACATTGATACCCCTTATATTCCAATAAATAACAAACATATTAAAGTTTTGGTTGATAGGAGAGGTACTTATCCACCAAAATGGAAACGTGTCCTGAATAAACTAGGAGTGTTCCTTCTTCTTCCACCTTTTTCTTATTAGATTTGCATCCTTGTTTCTTTTCTTCATTGCATTTTTTTTTTTTTTGAGATTTCAGTGAGCCTTGTATACCTAGATCCTCCACCTAGTTGGGGTTGGTGACTCCTTTCCCTGCCTTGGTTTTTTTCCTGATGAGTTCTCTTTGTAATTGTTGTAGTTGTGGTATTTGGAGCTCCAGAAAGTGAGATTCCCCATGTTCTGTAATCAATGTTGGTATGTCTAACTCTCCCATTTTCACATCTTCCACTAATTTTTGTAGGTCCTCCTTATCTTTAAGTGTATCATCTTCAGTCGATTCCATGTCCTGCTATGGATCTTTGGATTTGTTTGGATGTATGGTGAGGGTTTCAACCTCTATTTTTTGTGTTTTGGTTTCCTTGGTTGGGCTTGCAATCGATTTAGAACTTATCTTGACTTTTGCATATGATTACCCTTATTGTGTCAGTCTTTCCTATTCACTATTTAATATACCAAAGATATTCTTATTACTAGTATCATCCTTATGCGTGCTAGTATTGAAATTTTTCTTACATGACTTTTTCTTGTTGGGTACCTTCGTGAAGCCTTCCTTGTCCACTTGTTCCTTTACTTTTTCTATGGTCTTCTACACATTTAGAGGGAAGTCACAGAAGAGATGAGCATGTTCATGGAATTTATGTCATCTAAATGGGATGTGATCATAGTCCAAGGTATGATTCCACCCATTTTCTTGAAATATGATGTTTATAGATTTAGGTAAAGCTCTAGTTATAGTCATATACATGCATATCTAAGCATAGGAGC
This sequence comes from Picea sitchensis, assembly GCA_010110895.2. Classification (NCBI taxonomy): domain Eukaryota; kingdom Viridiplantae; phylum Streptophyta; class Pinopsida; order Pinales; family Pinaceae; genus Picea; species Picea sitchensis. The sequence goes on along the minus strand of SNQJ01S0056869.1, from coordinate 30,987 downwards.
TATAGTGAGTTAGTTTTGTTACTTCTAAAACTTTGATGAAAGCACCTAGGGTATTTCCAATCCCTTGTAGGCTTTCATATTCCCATAACTCATTTGGTAGTGAGTACATCCTTATCCAAAAAAGGGATTTAGTGAAGGATTCTTTCTCTATACTAAAACATTATGTCTAGTATCAAAGTTGGAGTCTTGTCGAGTTAAAGAAGTAAGGTCCCTTTTCAAAAAACAAATAGTCATCCTCTATATTGTTGAAAATGGTTATAAAGAATCCTTTAGATCCCAACTTGAGGTTGATATGACCCTTTACCTTACATCTAGTCTTGACCCATCCTATTAGGTATTTGTTTGAAGGCCAAAGGCCCATGAATCTTCCCACAATTATTTGTTCCTTTGTATGTTGAATGTATTTAACCCCATTTGGAGATGTGGCCTTATAGGTGAGGTTTTCTAGTGTTTTGGATAGACTGCCATTTTGTAGCTTCAATAACATCAATTTTTTGAGATCTTCATTCGCCTTTCTTGTGGATTATTTGGTTGATTCTTTCCATACACCCTTGTTCCAAATGAGGGATGGTAAGAATTTGGTTGTTGCATGATTGCAACTTTAAACATATGTGTGTTTCAGTGCAGCAAAGGAGGTGTCTCCATATTCCTACAAGGAATCATAACCATATATTAGCAGTGTTTGCAGGTTGTCAAACTAGTACAAAAGTTTAAACCTAAACCTAAACTTGAAAAAGTTAGAGAGATAATTCCCATGTCCCTCACATGAATTTATTCAAAACACCCAACTAATCTTGATACAATCCTATATAGTCATTATTCATATATTAAAAATTATATATTTTAAGAATTTTCATTTATTAATTATGTTATATCAACAAAACATTAAGTGGTCACAAGCTTTTGATTATGATCACCTTGAAATATTATTTGAGAAATTGTCCTTTGATAAATACATATTATGACCACATGGAATACCCAATGAGTGCCTATACTTTGAATTGGATGAAACATTAAAGAAAACAATAGATTTGAATGGGTTCATTGAAATAAAAATGAACTCCAAATTAAGGGGTAAAAAAAATTTATTTGAAATTTTGACTCATCAAAGAGGGCATAATGGTATGATGGTGAGAAGTATAGATATCAAATTTTATATAAAAGAGAAAGAGAAAGATATTTATTAATTCATTTGAAGAATTTTCAAATAAGAGAGTAAATAAGTTAAAATTTGGAATAAATTGAACCAACCCCCTCCATTATACATAAGATAAATTGACCAATCTGAGATAGTTCAGAGAATTCCTCACTGCCCCTTCTAAAGGAAATAAAAATGGGGGTAGAGCCATAGATACCCATATGGAATTAAACTCAATTGATGCAAGACATGGAAGCAAAAAAACAAAACCCAGAGATGGAATATCATAACTCGACTTCTGTCTTGTGGGATGTCACTTGGTATTCCAGGCGATCCTTTCCTTTATCTCCTTTTCCAATAATTTCCACTTTCTCTCCAGGAATTCCATCACCCTCTATTTGAATGGGGCAGTCTCACATTCCAGTAGGGTGTTGGTGTTGGGTCTCTTGTCGAACTCTGAACTTGATCCCAAATTGAGAGTGTAAAAAGATATCAAATTTTCCATTGAGAATATGAATCACTTGTATGGTCTGGTCATTATACTTTTTGGCTTGGGCCACTGCCTGAGCCACCATAGCCTTCATTGTCCAATAAATATCTACTAATTGGAAGAAATGAGTTTATCTGGTATGGGTGTATTTAGGGTCCTCTACCCAATACTGCACCTCTCTAACGATGTCTGCATCTGAATTTAGGTGCATTTGTTTCCTAACAGTTTCCTCAATTCCCACGACATGCTTCTTCTCTTTCTCTATGCTTGAGTATTGAAACCACATCCCAGTCTTCCAAGCAGCACGAGCTTCCCTTGACCAGGTAGCCAGACCTCTCGACGATGAAGGATTAGAGTGATTACCTTTTGGTCATGCCCCCTTCCTAGCCATCATTCAAGAGGTTTGAAACACTATCTCCTATAATATTATTTCCCGGATAACTCGGATATGGTACCAAAGATAGGAAGGGAACTTCAGATGGGACTTTCCTTTCTTCGACCAACTCTTACGCATACACAAATCCAAGAATTTTTCATTTTTTTTCTTGGCTCACTTGGAGGTTATTTTAATATCATGTATGGCATGATAGAAGGGGGATGAAAACCCTAGTTCCCAACAACCTTTCCTCCATTCCATTTTGCCAATAACATCACTCGACCAGTCGGTGGCTGTACCTATAGTCTTTTCGATCTTCTGATCGTAACTATCTGAATTATGAATTTGATCTATCCTATGGATTTGATGCAATATCCCAACTTTTTTTCCCACCTTACCATGATGGGGGAATTCAATCTCAATATTCACTAATGAAACTTGATTTTTCCATAGGATCCTCACGAACTGGCATGATAACTCTTTGATAATTCTTTATGCTATCCATCTTCCATTCGTCCTTGCATCAAATTAGTGCGGGATAATGGGATGGTTGGTATGATCACCAACCCTCACTATGATGTGATTTATCTCTACATGAAAGGTTCCCAACGTGACATAGGGAGAGGGATTTTCCTACATCTTCTCGAGGAACCTAGTTGCATCGGATGGTGACTCTAGTTTTCCATCTCGACCTATATCGCTTAGTATTTTGATGAATATCCTATTCCCTCATGTCAGATCTCCATTTGTTGTTGCTTCCACTTCCTGGAACTTCACGTGGGGATTGATGTCAAGAACGCTTAGCCTCATGGCTTATTTCCAAGTGTGAGACTCAGTGGGTTCCCCCAAATGCCACTTCATCAGTCGGGAGTTCTGAAGGACACCTACATTTTCCAGGTAGTCTGCCACCGAGTTGTCTTTTCAACGAACTTGGGATGGAATTATCACCTAGAAGTGTTGAATCAATCTTGTGACCTGTGTCCATCCATACAATAATCTCCAATTAGTGGATATTTTCCCTAGTTTTGATCCCTCTCTCAAGCAATTTAAATTTCAGATGATTAGGAGAGAATCTCCTTCCACCTGGAAGGTCGAGATACTGTGGTGTTTTTCTAAGTCTAGGAATCTATTGAGTCCTTCTAGCTATGACCTGTTATTGGAATTGTACCCCATTTTACTGGTATACATACCATGATTCTCCCCTCTGGGTTTCTTAACAATCCCCCCACACAAGAATTCCCAGGATTTTCCTTGGAAGCACCGTCAAAATTCATCTTGATTGATCCTTTTTTCGATGGTTTCCAACCTTGGTGTGTTTCTTTTGATTTTTGGGGAGGATTTTTGGGAGATTGTTGGAAGGCCACGTTGAAATTAAAACACCTAAATATGTCATCTTCCTCCTTAGGTACTATTCAATATTCCACTGTCCAGGTACTCGTAGCGATGGATTCTTGGATGTTCTCTTTAATTTTGTACCGCACTCCCTCAATAGATGTGGAATTTTTCTTGAACATTCATCTATTCCTTTCTTTCCACAGATTCCACATCAAGATCCTAGGAAAGATATCCCAAGATTTTTTCAGGATGGGATTTTGGAAAGGCTTGACTAATTATTAGGTGATTAGGTTTGTTGGGTTTACCCTGTCTATCCTAGCTCTCCGAAACATTATTTCCCCAAAGTCCCAAATCCTTCATGCTTCAATGTAGGAGCATAAGAGATGGGAGAGGATTTCCTCCTCTATTTTTCAAAACATGTATATGGAAGGGCCTTCATACCATTTCTATATTAGTTTATCCCAAGTCAATACTTTTCGAGAGAGAATCATCCATAAGAAATTTTTTATTTTGGGCCAAATTCCTGGTTTCCAAATGCGCTAACAATCCTGTCTCATGTCCTCTTCTGATAGAATCGCTTCTTGAAAATAGGCATATTTTACTTTGTACATCCCCTCTCCTTTGTTTCCTCATCGGAGAATATTTGGACCATTTCTTAATTTTATTTCTCTTGGCAAACGATCGAATTTAATGCGATTTACGGTCTCTGGGTATATATTGACAGGCCTTTCGACCAGATCTTTCCATATTCCTTTAATTTTTGCTGAAGGGGTGCTCACGCTCTCCCCATATTGATGGACCAGAGACCAGCCTTTTTCCAACAAAGAGTTTCTAGCACATTCCATTCCTTCTTGATTTGCTAGGGTTGGGACTTTTTCCTGTGCATCATCCCAAAAGAGGGCGCTCTTCCCATTATGGACTTCATAGAATATTTCTTGTTGGATTATCTCTCGATTCTTTCGGGCCGAATTCCAGATAAGAGATCCTAGATGGAATCCATCCATGTGGATAATATCCTGAGGATCTACCTCATGAGCATTTTTTTTCCACACCTTGGCCCAAAAATATTTTGGGTTAGTGATCCATCTCCACCAAAGTTTGGCTGCTAGAGCTTGACCAACATACAGGGGATCCCTGATTCCAATACCTCCATGGATATTTTGTTTGTTGAGTTTTTCCCAATCTACTAAAGCCCATTTTCCCTCTTTTGTGGCCCCTCCCCATATGAAGTATCTTTGTAGGGTCCTGATATTTTTCAGTATTCCTTTTGGAGTTTCCAAAAATGAGAATAGGTACAGGGGCATAAGGATTAGGACTGATTTGATGAGCATAATTCTACCAGAGAGAGTCAGGAATCTATGAGTCTAGTTTTTAAACTTTGTTTCTAATTTGTCCAAAATATCTTTCCATGTAGTATTGCAGACAACCTTTTCAAGAAGAGAGGCTCCCAAGTAATTGGAGGGGAGACTGGCCTTTTGGAAACTGCGAATCTTGGCTATGTGTCTTTAGACAAGAATAGAAGTGTTAAGGAAAAAAAATGAGATTTGTCAAGGTTTATAACTGGACCTGAACCTTCTTTGTAGAGATATATCACGCATTTGATTTCTATGGCTTATTTGATAGTAGGGATCCCCATGATTAAGTTGTCATCAACGAACTGGATGTGGGTCATGGGTTCTAACCCTTCTTGTAGTCTTATAACTTTGAGTTTGTTCTCCACCACATCCTTCTGGATTAGTCTTCCTAGGCCTTCTGTTGGATTATTGAGAGNGGGGGGGCGAATCAGTAATAGAGAAATTTAATCATTTTTCACCATAAAATGCAAGTGCTATATGAATGTAGCATTATCATACAATAGTTGCAGATTAAATAAACAATGAACAAATGAGCAATCATAGACATACACAGTACACCAGTGTTTTACATGGAAACCCAAAGCGGGAGAAAACCATAGAGTGCTTTTTCTTATATGTATTTAAAAATTACATTCATTGGAAGCACCAAATTCCTTTGTTTTCCAGCTGCAAGTGGAAGGAGGCTCCAACCCCCTAGTTTCTTAGGCTACAACCTAAAGGAATATCCAACTCCCTAATTTTCTTGTGACAACTAGAAGGAGGCTACAACCCCCTAGTTTCTCATGCTACAACCTGAGGGAAGCTCCAACTCCCCAATTCTTTGGCTACAACTAGAAGGAGGCTACAACCCCCTATGTTCTGCACCTACAACTAGAAGGTGGCTACAACCACTTGTCCTTGCCCCATCCAACCGCCCTGACGTAGAAGTAGAATGATGAAACCACTATCACACTATCACTGTGATATATACTGTTGTAAACCTGTACCAATCAACCTATAATAAACCTGTAACAACCTGTACCAATAACATGTGCCCACATGTACCATACATCAATATGTACCTCAACCTGTACCATAAAAAAATGCATCAACCATGCACCAAACCTGTACAAATAACCTCTCACAATAACCTGTCCAAACAACCTGTAATCAACCTGTACCATAAATAAATGCATCAACCATCCACCAACCTATACCTCAACCTATACCATCAACGATTGCATCAACCATGCACCAAATATGTACCAATCATGCATCAAATACACATAACTATGACTCATCAAGATGTACCAGCATCATCAACTATACACCTCATGTATGTGCCAACTCATCAACTACTTGTCTCAACCATGTACCCAACATGTACCTCAACCATAAACCAAATACATATACCAATATAACCATCAAAAGTTCTCTATCAATACATCACACTATCCATAACCAAATACCATAAACCATTATGTAAAACCATGTGTCGTAGCCTCATTGTTATACAACCTCTATCTGTAACATACCTCAACCAAAATCCCTCATCAATTTCGTCATCCAAATCTGATTTGTAAATTTGTAATAGACATGATGTATATGATCACATACTTGAAAACCTTCCTTAACTTTAACAACAAGAGACTAGCATTTTATCAAACTTTACTTTAGTTTCACATGATTAATTTTGGATTAGTCAACAACCCTAACTTGAAATACTCATAACTATGTATCTGTAATGAATAAAGATCTGAAAATGGTACACAATGTTCTTCAGTGTCTTTTATGCAATTCCTCTAGATTTCACTACTTGGAACCTCTCAAAAAAGGATTTATAGCAAAAATGGCATACCTTGTTGAATTTTGGCTTACTCTAGAGAGAGAACTTGTAGAGCATTCCCCGCACAAAATATTTTTTGTATGTATCTAAAAATTGTACACATAATAACATAGATTCTACTCTAACCAATACATTTGGTATTATTGAATTTTGATCTCTTATGAAGAAGTTATGACGTTTTTACTCGAAACACCTGTTTTAGACAAGTTTCAGGACTAGCCACAAACCCCATTTTCCACGGATTGTAACTCCA
>SNQJ01S0056869.1:1504-17457 GCA_010110895.2 Picea sitchensis | reverse complement strand
ATAGTACACTCATCACTTCACTTTATTATTTACCTTCTAAAATATCTTAAACCACTTTGACTACTTTGACCTTTTGGGGTTTCTAGATGACTCGTGAGGGTTCTCCAACTTCACATGGCCATAAATCTCTAACCATGAGGATTTATGTGACGTTACACATACCACCGGAAATGGAATGACATGTACTATTCATATAGAATATTATTACCTACAAATATGTCAAAACTCATACCATCATCCACCAAGAAAACTTGGGTCCATTACCCAAACCTTTCTCCAACTTCACATGGCCATAAATCTCTAACCGTGAGGAGTTATGTGACATTCCACATACCACCGAAAATGGAATGAAATTTTATATCCATATGGAATAGTCTTACCTGCAAATATATCAAAACTCATAACAGTATCCATCAAACAAACTTGTCTCCATTACCCAAACCTTTGTGCTACCAGACTTTCTTCAAGGGTTGACATCAATGACAACCAACCCCAATAATCAACACCTTCAACTAAGATGATGTAAATATAGGGGGAGAGAGGGTCACCTTGTCGAATTCCCCTTGACAGGTTGAAGGTTTTTTATGGAGATCCATTGATAAGAATATAAAATAAAGATGAGGAAACCAACACAAGTATCATTGGAACCATTCCTCTATAAAGCCAAAATCCTCGAGAATTTTCCTTAGGAAGTTCCAAATTATTCAATCATAATCCTTAGACATTCCTAATTTAATGAGCATGCCCACTTTTTTTGAGTGCTTCATTGAGTGGATTGTTTCCTGTGCAATGATAATCCCATCCATATTTTTCTCCCTTACATGAATCCTACCTGCTCCTTGGATATAACATTTTTTAACAGGGGTTTAAGTATGTTGGCCACCAATTTGGAGACAATTTTGTAAATGAAGTTACAGAGCACAATTGGTCTGAAATTTTTTGTCGTATTTGCCTCTTTTTCCTTTGGGATTAGTGCTAAAAAAGTGGCATTGAAAGATTTGAGCATTGATCCTAACGTTCGTGATTCTTCCACAACCTCCTAGATGTCTTTTCCAATGATTTTCCAACACTTCTGGAAGAACTCAAAGTGAAGCCATCACAACCTGGGGAATTCCTTATTTTAATATCCATAATTGTTCTTTCTACTTCCTTCAAGGAGTTCGGGCCCATTAAAAATCAATTTTGGTCAGGGGTGATAAGCTTAGGGATGTGCCTGGAGATCTCATGGATCACCTTCATTATGTCCTAATATAGTTCTGTGAGGATGATTTTGAAATGGTTAACCAATTCCTTTTCTATGACTTCCGGGGAGTCAGTTCTTTCATATAAGCCATGAACCAGGGTCAAAATCTTGTTATGATTTCTTCTTTGGAGCAGGGATTTGTGGAAGAATTTTGTATTTTGATCCCCTTCCCTCAACCATTGGATTCTAGATTTTTGTTTCCAGGGGACTTCTTCCTGACGTTCTCTCTTATCTAGATACAATATGATTTTATTTTCTCATTCAAGTATCTCCTTTGAAGAAGTTTCTAAGGAAGATAATCGTTGAATTGTTTCCATTTATGATTCTAACCGATTATTATCTTCAAAGATATTCCCAAATACCTCCTTATTCCATTTCTTGAGTTGGAGTTTGACATGATTTAACCTTTGTTGGAACTAGTACATTTTTGTTCCATAAAGGTTTGGCCTCTCTCCCCACCAGGTTTTAATATTAGACATAAAATCCTGGTGCTCCATCCAGAATTTTTCCATACGGAAAGGCCGAGGGTGGGGCACCATGGTTTCCTCCCAAGTAAGACTGATCAACCAATGGTCTGAGCCAAATAAATGGAGAACTTTTGTAGCTATTTCTTATTGAGCTCAGAAAAGGGATTTTGAGGTCAAAAATTTGTCTAGCCACACAACTATGTTTCTTTCCAGAACTCTCTTATTAGTCCAAGTAAACGGTCCATTTCTGGTTTGTATGTCTACCATACTATGGCTATTTATCCAATCTCAGAAGGAGTCACTCTCTCCCTCCAAGCATCTTGCGGCCCCATTTTTTCCCAGAGGGTTGTGATCATATTGAAGTCGCCCCCAACGACCTAGTGTTGGCTGCTCAAGGAATTTCCCAGGAGGTTCAAGGCTTCCAGAAACTCTCTCTTGAGAGGGGGGAGATGAGGGCCAAGAATTCGATATGAAGTCATGGTACTAAGGTCCTAAACCCTTAAATCTCATGGTGAGGATTCTTGGGGAGAGGATGAATGGGTCCAATTTCCATTTCACAGGGTCCCAAAGAATTGTGAGGCCTCCTGAGGCCCCATTAGAATCTACGGCTTCTACTTCACACCCTTTCCAAATATTTTTTGCGATCTTTCCCATTGAATTTTTGTCACATTTTATTTTCTGAATCAACTATCTCATCCTTCTCTTGAATTATCCTTTTTTTCAGCATTCTGTGTTTGGATGGGGAATTTAGGCCTCGCACATTCCATGAGATCAGGTTCATGATCACTTTTGTTGTGATTTGAAGTACTTTTATGGGAGTACTTTTATGGGATTCCAATGACTTGTCTCGAGTCCACATGGTGTTCTCCCATTTCTTTGATCACTTGGCTATAAGGTTTTCTACCTCTTATTTTTTCCTCATTAGAAGATTTCTTGAGAATTTTTAGAGGTTTGGTTTTGATTCCAAAACTACTTGAGGAGATAACTAGTATCCCTAGGCCTAATTCCAACCCTCTTGATTCTTGATTCATCTCTTGTGAACACGACATTTGGGTTGTGTGTTCATATTTTATTTCCGGTTCTCTGGGATCTTGCTTTCGAAGCTTTGGTTGTTTTCCACTTCTTCCATATCTATCTCATATCATTCTATTTCTTGGGTTAATTTAGTTTGATTTTCTTGGGTATGCATATTCGTCTCATACTCTCCTTGATCTGGCTGAGTAGACTTTGGATCTAGTGTTTCCTCTATTTTGTGCCCTGAAGCCTTTTGTGGATCTAAGGATGTAGAAAAAATCTTTAGTAATGTTTTTTGTTTCTTTGGTATGGTCAACATTCTCCTCAGAGATCTCCGTCGGGGCTTGAAATTTATTTTTATATGAACCTCCCTCTTTAATTGGTTGGTTTCCCAATCTTCATTCTCCCCTACGCTTCCCCTATATTTTCATAAAGCCTTCAACATCTGTGTTTCCTGGTTGTTTTACCTCGTGTTCTTTTTTCGATATAAATGTCTGTGGGCATGGCATTTCCTGCATGTGAAGGGGATGTGTTCATAGTCCACCATCTGGGTCCACTCATTATCTTGATAATATATTTTTGCTGCATCTGAGATGGCTCGGACTATGTTCATATAAACACATATCCTCACATACAAAGTGTATTTGACTGCTTTTATGATCTCTGATATTTTGATGAAAGATCCCAAGGTATTCCCTATACCTTCCAGAGTTTCCATCTCCCAGAATTCCTATGGTAAGGAGTAAATTCTAACCCAGGCTAGGGATGACATGAAGTCCTCCTTCGCTGGCGTGAACCTCTATGTCCAGTATCGAAGGTGGAGACCCACTAAGTTAAAGAAATAAGGCCCTTCCTCGAAGATCTTGTTTCTGTCTTCCGGGTTGGAAAAGATGGTTGTAAAGAAACCTTTGGATCCTAGATTTAAATCCACTTGGCCTTTTATATTCTATATAGTACTCACCCATCCCATGAGGGATTTCTCATATGGCCATATTCCCATGAATTTTCCTATTAGGGCATGATCTTTTATGTTTTGAATATAGTTTCCAATATTAGGTGAGGTCACTTCATACCTGGGATTTTCCGAGGTACGTGTGTGAAAATCGTTCACCTTAGTTCTGTCAATTTGTGGGTTCAGCAGGTCCCCTGACCTATCCTTTTTTTCCTTTATTGTTCCTCTTATGTCGAGATTTTCTGGCCTTTGTTGTGCTTTCCCTAGCACCATGTCCTTAAAATTCGTTTGACCTTTCTGGTTTTTGTCACGGGACTGCCTCGAGGGTTCTAACAACCCTGGTATAACCACCTCCATTTTCGAACCCCAAAAAAATTTGTAAAGCCACAAACCCTACCCTAAGTCACTTCTCACTCTCTCCATTCTTAATGAAGTTTTCCTATGTAACTTTAACATTATAAAAGAGAGTAAATGTCAATTGTGTGTAACTTTAGTGGTTGTGAAAAACAATTGTTACCCTCTCCATTTGGCTTCAATTTCCACTTGTGACATTCTTGTCTTAGTGAGTGGATAGTCTTTGGGGATCAACTCTTAATAGATTTAAAATATCAAATAAAATTGATTGATCTACATTGAAAAAGCTAGAAAATTGAGGCAAGATCCTTTTTTTTTTCCAAGGAAAAATCTCAATTTATATTCTAGTTTAGAATGAAAACCACAGTCTTCAAGTGCTTCAAACACATTACAAATATAATGAAAATGTAATTAGATATTCCATTGACATGAATTATATTACATAATTAATAGGCATGTCATTTCTTACCCTTTAAAAAATATTCATTTATCCCACTCTTTCCCCCTTATTCTTTTTAACCTCATCCTCTTGAATAAGAATCCACAATCGCTACCTATAACCCAGAAGGTGGGAGAACAAGCATCAAAAGAGGGAACCAATTCTTTATCATAATTAAAGGTGTCAGTTTCATGAAGTCACTTCATCCCCCCATGAGGGACGATGGTATGTGAACTATCATGGATATTCCACTAGAATAGTTTGTCAAAAAAAAATATTATAATATTTTAAAATATCTTATAATTTAGATTTAATTTTACTAGCTTAACACAAAAAATACTTGAATAAATGAAACTTAAATGATATAAGATAAGAAAATAACACACCATCCACACAATGAACACAATATGTACCCTAGGAATACCCAATACAAGAAAAATTGAAGAAGAAGGTGAGGCCTATGCCTTGCCCTTTTTTTCTTAGTTATGAAATGAAAATACAAAAAGTGCATTCATTATTGATTTTCCATAGAAATTGTGGCCTATATGGTTTCTACAATATCTACTTCTTTTGTTTTTCTTCAAATTTATCCCATTCCCAGATGCTTTGGTTAAATATGGAACAATAAACAATACAATAAAAATGGAACACCTTCCTATTCTAGCGGCCCAGTATTTAACATGGCATGATAGTTGTCGAGGGTTAGGGTTAAGTTTTTTGCATGCATGAACTGTAACATACCTTCATTCTTAATATCAAAAGTAAGGTCTATTGGTCTAACATTTTCTTGATGGCAATAATATGAAAATAAAAATTCACCACATTAAGACCATTTACAACATAGAAACTATTCTTCCTAATTACTATGATAAATTTTGACATTACACCAATCAACATAAGGTTTTCCACATTTATATGCAAGGTTATATTGTAACTTCTCTAGACAACAAAATAAAGTTGAATATCTCAATTTAATTATAACTAACACTTCACAATTTTCCACATAATACCTTTTTAACATGGCGACACTTAAGTATATATAGCATAACCAAATTGAAATAATCATAAGCATACAATTCACTTAATGAATCTATTCCAAAATTTCCTCAATCATTTCAACTCATCAATTCCCTAGAATCTCTTAGATGGAGGTCTTGTTCTCTCCTAAACAGTTTAAGGTTAAGGTCTTGAATATCATGCATATAACTCTTTCTCCCTTTATTAGAAGTGTGATTCCATGATCATTAGGGTCATATTAAACACACACACACACACACACACACACACACATAAAATCTGTAGGATTCTTTCCTAATTATTATTTAATCTACATACCTCTTGCCTCATTATTTGCTAATGCATGGTTATATAGAATGCATAAAACTTCATATAAAAGGAAATGAAAGTATTGAGGCCAAAAAATGATACAACCCATCATATAATATAGATTAATACCTCACAATAATATTCAAAATCATTTACAACAGTTACACAATAATCTATGCATAACTTTCATATAATTTCAAGGGTATGGGGATCTACCCTCCTTATTTCAAGAGGAAAATGTAAGATTAAAAATGGTTCAAACCAATCAATAAACATCTCATTAAATCCATTAAAAACATTCACATCAAATTTCAATACTTTTCATATACAAGAAAGACAAATTGTCTTGGGTATGGGGGATTAGAGTAACCTTTCTTGACCTGACTGTATTTTTCACCTTTTTGGGAATGAAACATATGAATATAATTATGAAATTTGGTGATCAAGTGGATATTTATACAATATACGTTTTTTAAAAAATTTGAATACCAATGGACATCATCTGACCAAATTTATAATATAATTTCATCTACAACCATTTTTTGTTTTTATGAGTTAGATGGAAAAATGTGAAGTTGAGTTTTGGTCAGAATGTAGACATTGATGTCAAATACTTTTTGTTAAAATTTTGACATCAATGGACACAGTATGGCCAAGTTATAGTATAATATCATCTACAACCAAGTTGTGTTTTTAGAAGTCATACTGACAAATCTGAAGTTGATTTTTGGTGAGAATGTAGATATTGGTGTCAAATACTTTTTGTTCAAATTTTAACACCAATGGACACTGTAAGGTCAATTTATACTATAGTTTCATCTATAACCATTTTTCATTTTTAATAACTTATAAAAAAAAACATTCATTCAATGATTTCTACATAATTTCCATGGAATGAACTTAAAATAAATAATCATAACATGCATGTACATTTCGTCATCTTTGAAATATTAATAAAAAAAATAAAAATAATACACTTATCTTTTATAAAATGAGTTCTAAGAAAACTAATCGTGGGTGAACCATTTTCCTCCCAATCATAGGCAAATCCTTTGTGAGTTCCACCCCCATGCTCGGCTATGAGATGTTGATTTTTCCTAATTTTCAGATCTGATCATTATTGCCTTATGATTTAAATGCTATTGTTATCATAGAATAATTACACACTGAAAATCTCAACCAAACTTAGATAACTTGATGAGAGATTACTATAAGTAAATATTATATGAGATGATATATTACAATTGAGGGCCCTGATATATATACTTGAGTGGAGTACCCTTTCATTAATGGACATGTCTTTTCCATTATTGTCTTTTCATTAATTAATTAATTATTAATTATAAATTATTGATTGCGTATATATTTATACATTATATTATAAATATATTATTTATATATTATATTTATGTTGATTATTATTTCCCCACATGCATGTCTAATTAATATATATCACTCCATCCTAGAGTAGACAATGTGAGAGCACCTCGAGTATATCCATTCCTTGTCAGGATAAAGACTACACCTGGGACATTCACCAATAGCAAAGCTCCATGAGTGAATGAGTCATTTTCCCTTGGTCAAATCAACATTACCAATCTGAGAGAATGTCTACCCGATGCTACTAACTAGAGAAAAATCAACACTCCCTCTCAGCAAGGGAGACATTCTACATCACACCAAGCTTGTCTCTGATGTATACAAACTTCTCCTTAGACAGAGGCTTGGTGAAAATGTTTGTAATTGTATGCTCATCTATGGATATGTGTTGAAGCTTCACTACTCATACGTACCACCATGAATCAGATGAAGTGATATTTGATCTCAATGTGTGGAGACCTTTCATGAAATATTGGATTCTCTAAAATATTATTTGATTATCACAATGTATCTGATAATCTCTAGTCCTAATCAAATAGTATTGCAAGAAGCTTCTAAATCCATATTGATTCATGACTTGCGACAGTTGTGATATACTCCACCTACATTTGTACTGAGTGATACATAAGTCTAATTCCTACTAATCCAAGATGTCATAGTTGATCCTAAGCTAAAGTGACACCCCAAGGTGCTCTTTTTGTCTACTACACTCCCTTGATGATGTAGGCCCTCTCTCTCTCCTCGGGGTTGCTTGACCTCAGGGTCAAGGATCTTCTATTCTCGGAGCCGAAATGGCTCTCTGAAACCTTAATGGTATCACTAGTGATTTTAACACAGGCCCTTCCAGTCTCCCGATGCAGGTTCTGTGGATTCCCAGCCTCTCCTTTAACGTTGTTGGTATCGGTTCAAAAGCTAGATCCTCTTCCATTATCCCTTTCCCTTATGTGACCTAGGGCTATGTCCTCACGTAAAAACACGATTGCGGGGAGGTCTAAAGTGGTTTGGGGCCACAACTCTTTTCTCCTCGTAATTCACCTCTAGCTGCCATGTCTCCCCTTTCCAATACCATGGTTTCAATTCACCGATATCTCTCAGATTTTTAAAGTATGAGCACTTTTTGTCCCGCAATGAAGCATGACCATTGATATTCCGATCTTAGGTGGGGACTCTCGATCGATGGTTCAGATCTTCTCCTTTTAAATCAACACCTGTGATTTACTTCGTGATTCGGGTTTCATAGTTTTCAACTCTCAAATCTCACTTTCTTATATTGACATATCTCACGCCATGTGTCCTCCTCAAATGAAACTGACTCTAACCATTTTGGGATGTGGGACTTGGAGAAATATCAAATCCCTCAAACTTCACCTTTCCCCAATTTGCTTTTATCCAAAGGTCACGATCCACTGACGTGTGTATCCTGTAGATTGATGACTTTGATTCTTTTGGGTCTTCGGGCTTTGGAAATCTCAACTCTCAACTTCTCTTTCTCTCTCAAAGTGTGGATTTACGCCTTTGGCGTCCTGCGGATATAATGGTCGGATTCGCCCGGACCCGGGTTTGAGTTTTGTCTCCTCGTCTGCGAATTATCGATCCACGGAAACCCCGAAGAACCGCGTTAACAATGGCGTAACTTTTCCCATATAGAAGGCTTAGGATGATCTCATTTCCTCCTAAGCGGATATCAACCCGTCATACAGCTTTCAATAGACCTCCTCTGTTGATTCTTGGTCGTTCTCTCCTAATCCTTGATTTGTGCCTCCTTGTGAATTTCGAATCTCGTGAAATCGGACTTAGTGTTCTTCAAAGAAATCTCTTCGCCTCCTTGTGCTTAGCAGATCCGTTCTCGACATGATCGATTTTTTTATTAATGCCTCCTTTTATGGGTTCTCGTGCAAGACTTAAGTTCTTGCGGCGACTATTCACACCTTACAGCGGTCTCTGCACTCCTTGCAAAGGGAAGTTTCTCTTTTATCTCTTCTGAGCTTGATTAGAAATAGACTCTGTCAATGCGCTCCTTGTGGACTATATGCACACCTTGCATGAACTCAATGAAGATAACAATCAAAACTTATCTAAACACTTACGCGGTTTAGTGATTCAACCTTATAACTTCGTTCATTCTGTGAAGAAACAAAAATAATGAGAATTGTAAGCGTAACAGCGCCATGCATTGGATCAATTTTATACGGTATATTCATTCAAAAGTAAATGGATACATCTATGATAAAACAAAACAAAACTTCAGGTGACAACAAATCACAACAATATCCTACTAACTTGCATCTAGCCTCATTTGTGTGTACAAAACCTTTATTTATCTCGGAGGGTTCTTAGGGTTCCCTCATTCTCATCCACTCTAGAAAACTAATCTACTTAATTTTAGTTAGCATATTAAGACAGGTGAAACTCGGATCCTCATGATCACTTGGCTCTAAGCGTTTGATCTTTTCAGTTTTGATCATTTCAAAAGATTTGTAGGAAATGCGAGGAGTTAATATTACAAAATGATTCAGCGGTCTTGTAGAGGCGAGTTGCCCCTCCACATAGGCTTGTTGACGATGCTCTGCATCACTTTCGTCATAATTTGTATATCCCTACAGCCTAATTCACTACCTAAGACATATATGAGACAATATACAACTATACCATGCAGGTGCCTCAACATGCTGTTGCAACTAATGGAATTACATTGACCAACCATAGCGGCTCAGGTTCTCGCGCAAGAAATATATGTCTTAGTGTTGAGCGGTACATCAAAGGATCAATGTCCGGCTTCATGTACATAGTGGATCACCAAATATAATTTGAAAGAAAAATCACTTAGCTTCTTGATTTTTCATCATAGGTGTAGCCATGGAGTTGTAGTCCATCATCTTGAATCTACTCAAGATATCAATTGTGTACTTTCCTTGTCCAAGGAAGATCTCACCTAGTTTCTACCACATCTCCAATCCCAATAAATAATGCATCAAGACAAGATCCTTCATTTCTAACTATAGGCTAACTCCCTCTTGCACTTTCGACAATGAGTCTCTCTGCCTCCATAAGGAAACAATCATCAACATACAAGACCAAGATCAATGAATCACCATCAACAACCTTGTAGTAAGGTTGGATATGCATCACTCTTGTTGAAGCCAAAAATCAAGTATCCATCAATACTAAAGTACCATGCCCGCCCATGGGTGCACCTTGAGTCCATACCGTAGCTTCTTTAATTTGTAAACATGAGACTCCTTCCCACGTATCACAAATCCCACGGTTTCTCTATGTGCACTTCTTTCTCAATCACACCATTGAGGCGTCCCTTTACATCATCTTATGTAATCTCAACCCATGATTGAGGGAAAAGAAATAATAGTCACGGTGGAAGTGTGCCTACCGATTCGGAAAATTATCCTCATAGTGCACTCCCTCTTTATGAGAGAATGCTTTCTTCACAAACCTCACTTTGTACTTATCAATGCCACCATCTGCTGCAAGATTGATATTATAGATCCACTTTGAAATCACTACTAACTTCCCCTTCGGTTTGTGTACAGTCTCCCACACATCATTCTTCATGATTGGTTGATATTCCTCCATCATGGAATCCTTTAAACTTGTTGGCCTGCTTCCTCCTCATAACTAAAATTTTTGGAATCAATGATGTGACTCATCAATTCCATATAACTAGAGAACCTCTGAGGTCGTTTTCTCTCCCTAAACATACCACTAGGAGCTGCATTCCCCTCTACATCCTACAAAGTGTCATGAAGTCAAGTTGGCCTATTCCTGGTCTCTGGAGCAATGACTCTAGGCGGGTCCACTAGTTCAACTGGCTCTGCTGACTTCTCTTGATATTCTGAAGTATAATCCAAATTTGGAACAAAGGACTGAACCCACATCCTTTGGGCCTCTTGGTCCTCACTATCAATCTCCACATGTGAATCTCTAGACCTCTTGAAGGTTGTGTCTTCATCAAAGGTGACATCCCAATTGAAATATATTTAGTGTTGTCACGAGAAATGTAGATTACGCAAGCCTTTGATGTTTCATTGTATCCAACAAACGTCCTCTTTTTCCCAAGAGGCTCCAACTTCGTCCTTTTCTCCTTAGACGCATTGAATATGTAATTTGGACAACCAAATATCCTCAAATGATTGACCTTTGGTTTCACACTTGTGAAAGCCTCCTCAAGAGTCTTTTCCCCCAAGATCCGATGAGGACTCCTATTCTAGACATACTGTCTTTGGATTCCTTTTCCCATAAGAACATGGGTAAATCTGGCTCATGAATCATGGATTTGGAAGCCTCTACAATGGAAAATTTCTTCCTCTTTGCCAACCCTGTTTTATTTATTGGATTGTAAGGAAAAATCAATTCCCTTTTGATCTGTGCTTCCTTTGAAATCACTTGAAGTCAATGGAAGTATACTCTCCTCCATTATCGTCCTTAAAAACTTGATCTTCTTCCCTGTCAAGTTCTTTGTCTAAGCCTTGAACTCCTAGAGCCCTCTTTGAAGACTTCATCCTTTGTCTTCATGAAGTAGATCAATGTCTTCGAGAGAAATCATCAATGCATGTCACATAGTAGAAGAAGCCACCCATGGATGACACTATCATCGTTCTGCATACATATGAATGCATTGGATCCAATATCCCCTTGGACTTGTTGTAACTTCTCGGAAAATATCCTTGCATTCTTTCCAAGTGCACATCCCATGAAAATTCCATCATGCTCTACCTGAAGCTATGGAATTCTTGTGACCATCCTCTTCAATGTTGGTAATGTCCTATAATATGAGTGTGCAAATATTTGATGACATAGCTCACACAAACTGATGTTTGCATGTACCAATGCCTAGGCTAGTCATCCCAACAATTTGTACAGGCCTCCCTATCAAACACCAATCACTGCTACGAAGTATATAGAAGCTTTGTTAGTTATCATAGTGCGACCCGTCGCAACTTGCAGAGAAACTGAGAGTGACCAAAAGAGTTTGTCGCACTATGTAGTGGAATCCTTAAGGCGATCGTGCCCTGTAATTAGGAAAACCACGACCAAAGGGAATGTGGTCACTCTATTATTTGCATAGGGCCAACAAGTGACCACATTAGAAGCAATTGCAAAATAGAATGTTGAAGCCGGATCTGTCCGGATCTTGCCTTTGAAATATTTTAGCCCTTGAAAAAAGACTTATTCTAGCTATGTATTGAAAGCTTTTAACTAGCTCTAAAAGATGTATTTAGTTTCTAATTTTTAGATGGAGTATTATTACTTATTATTTAAATGATATTGTTATTATAGAATAATTACACACTCAAATCTCAACAAGACAAGTGAGAATTGGTGAGAAGTTATTGTAGTAAATATTATATGAGATGATATAATACAGTGGGGCCCCAATATATATATATATATATATATATATATATATATATATATATATACTTGGCGGGAGTTCTCTTTCATTAATGGACATATCTTTTCCATTATTGTATTTTCATTAATTAATTTATTAGTAATTATTAATTGTGGACTATATATATATATATATATATATATATATATATATATTGATGATTATTTCCTCACATTACGTCTAATTAATATAGATCACTCCATCCTGGAGATGGAAATGTGAGAGCACCTCAAGTCTATCAACTCTTGTCAGGAGAAAGACTATGCATGGGAAATTCACCACTAGCAAAATTCCATAAGTGAATTAAGTCATTTCCCATGGTCAAATCAACATGACCAATCACGGAGTGTTTGTTTTGATGTTGCTAACTAGAGAAACATCAACATGAGACCACCAAGGAGAAGAAGATGTCAAATATCCCAAATCAGTCTTCTCTTTACCACAAGCTTCAAAACCAACCAAGAAAGCCAAAAAACGTGTAGAGGTTCAAGAAAGTACTTCCCTCCTCAATATTGGTGTCTAATTCCACATGATAGTACCGCTTTCATCTCTCCATGGATAGTATGATAGTTGGGTTGCTCTTTTTTCATCAATAACTCCATTCTCTCCTCCTAATTCAAAATTATATTTTTTTTGCATGAATGAAGGAGGAGGGAAAGGAAGAGTCCCAATCCAACTCTTTCATTCCTTAATGATAGGGATCAAGAGTCCTAGTTGAAATCTCTTTGATTGCTTGCATGAATATAGGTATTAGTTTCTTCAATATAGGAGGTAGGTATTTTAGCATAGGAAATAATTAGTTAAAGTAATTAATGATTTCACTAGGCTCATAATTGTAATATCATAAATATTAGGATAGAATGTTTATATGACAATCGCACGAAAAAGGTTGTAGATAAAATATAGTAGTAAACATGACACATAGGACAATTCCTCCCTTAGACCCCCTTACCTTTCCCCTTTGGTGGAATCATAGCCCCATCAGTGTTTCCCCCCTCCAATCAGCCTTGGAACCTTTCATTATATTCACAATGATCATATTTAGATGTCTTTAAAATCGCCATGGTATGTCTACTTCATGGAATGAAACAAAACATAGTAATGACAAACATAATTACAATATAAACAAGATCACGTTCAAAGGGTTGAGACCAATTTATTACATTCCCCTCTCCTTGGAATAACATCATCCTTGATGTTTTCTTCTTTTTATCAAGGTTCCATGTCTTCATTCTTCAACTCCACCTACAATGCCACTCTCTTCATGACCACTTTGTTTCGCTATTGGTTATCTTGGACAACAATGTCCAATCATTTTTTTCTTGGAACACCTCCAATACCTTTAACAGTCCAACACATGCTTAAAATAATAATCAAATAAAATAAAATGTATGTCATAGCCATTTTAAGCATCAATTATTCCATTCATATAAATGTCACATTCATAATTGAAACATATATATTCATAACATAAGATTAAATATGCAAATAAACCCAATACTTATTTTCATTTATATACATATTCTCCATATGGATTCCATAGACAAGACTCAACTCATTGTTTTCTTGGACACACCCAATGTATATAATGCACTCATGATCCTAGCTATCATGTAACATGAATCTCTCACAATAGATTCATTCAAGTCAACTCTTCCTTGCAGTCACTCACCCTCTAGGCTCAAGCATCCCCTTCTCTATTAAACAGTCCCTTGGGTGACCCATTGTTGATCTATAAAATGTTATGGACATTCCATTGGATAGTTCACAAAAACATAGCTAACAAAATACTAAAATCTTTATTATGAAGGTTAATTTCCTTTAGATATACAATTCTTTAATTACTGGTTTTCTGATTAAAATGTATGAAATAGTTGAAATGTGAAAAATAGAAAACACAAATAAATACCCACACACCATCCATAAATAAATACAAGATATAACCTAAGAAACCCAATATAGGAGAAAACATATCTATAATGTGAGGTCGCTATACTCTCTTTTCTTCAAATGAAAGTACAAATAAAGATGCACTCTCTGTGGAGTTTCCTTTGACACTGTTGTCTGTATAGATGCTACAAAATTTATCCTCCTTTTTTATGCTCTCAAATTACCACTCCTAGGTTCTCTGCTCAAATATGGAACAAATTATACAATTCTAAAGAACGGAACCCCTCCTCTTCCTAATGGCCCAATATTTAACATATCCCAATAGCCATTTAGGGGTAGGGTTTTGACTTCCTCAACCCTCAATGAGTAATAAGGGTTGGACCTTTTAGAATCTTCTCGTAATTCCACATGTGGATAGCCCCATATGTTTGAGTAATGTGGGACAAACGTGGTATCCATTCTTACCATGGTGGCCAACAAGGTAGGTCAACTTGCGAGAGGCATAACATTCACATATGAGCTCCACTTGAGGTATGGTTTGCATAGTTGGAAAGGTCTCGAAGTGTAGAATGCCTTCAAGGGAATGTGCACAATTTCTAGACACCAAAACCCTAAAAAATGTCATTTAATTCCTCAAAATGGCTCTGGAACATTCCAGACCCCAATTTTCCAAACTGGAACATGACACTAAAATAGACTTGCAAGATTATTCCTCCAATTTTTCCACTCTGAAAGCATCGAGATATATGAATAATGATCCAATATGGATCATACCTACCAATTCATGGAGGCTTTTGGTCCCCAAAAGATTTACTGAATGAGGTGAGGAAATTTTTTCTCTACCTTCTCCTTGAAGTACCACTTTGATTTTCCTGAAAGTTGTCCTTTTAACCCAATTTTCCAAAGGTCATGTTATCCATGTCTTGTAGTTCTAGACCGCTTCTGCAAAACTATGTCCTTTTCCCAACTCTTCCTGAGCATGTAATGCTAAGTCCTCTATGGAAAGTAGGACCTTTTCCTCATCCTAATCCAACATGGAAGGCTTGAATAGTTTGATATTCTCTACATTCACTACTGAGTAAATGTGCATGCATGTCAATAGACTAAGTATGTAGGAATTATCTCCCACCTTCTCCAATATCTCAAAATCTCCATACCATAGAGCCTTGATCTTCTTACCATGACCTTGCAGTGTTTCTTTGCTCAGTTGTAGCTAAGCCCTATCTCCCACTTTGAATGACTTCTCAATTATGTGTTGATAATGTCTATCCTTGTATTTTCTTGTGACTTCTTCATTGTTTCCTGTACTTGCAAATGGATTTTCCTAATACTCTGAACAAGTTTTTCTTCTCTCAATGCATCTCTTATGAGGTCCTCCCTCACTCCTCCTTACTATCCATGTGCAACACCTAAGGGTGAAGGTGGAAAATATCTAAAGCAAGTTTCAAAATGTGACTTACTAGTAGAAGTGTGGACTGCTC
>SNQJ01S0056868.1:69235-94544 GCA_010110895.2 Picea sitchensis | reverse complement strand
CTATGCTTATAGTTTCATGTAGTTTTTGTTTAATTCTTGTTAATAGCTTAGTTGTTTTCTTTCTAACCTTTTACATCACAACTGTCATGACTAGCAGAGCCCAACTAGGCATGTAAGCACTCACTTTTTGCTCACACAACGACGAAAAGAGTGAAAACACTCTATTATAGACTCCCAACTCTAGACCCATGTCACAAAGCTCTATTTCCCAAAATGGTGTAGATATTAAATTTACAGGACTCAAAACTTGACCTAATAATACTAACAAGAACCCTTTACAATCATCCCAACAACAATGGGAGAACCCTTTTACAATCATCAATGAACCCCTTTTCAATCATATTCATCCCATATATATAATTTTTGTAGTGTCTTCTATCTTTGAGCTCACATGCTTTCTTGTTCTGTTGCAACTTCTCTTGCCTTGCTGGCATTGTGTTGTCCTATTCACAATTGATTTATGTTACTCTCAGTTTCTTTGTTGTCCAGCTTCTTCTGTAACTTGTGCAAGTTGTAATATACCAAACCTAGGGTTGTAGTCCTTCTTGCGCAACTTCTAATCTAAAAATGAAATGCCCAACAAGCTCTGACCACAAACCTTGACATGCCCTCGAGTCAATTACTCAACTCTTTCGCAGATTTTGGGAGAAACTATTGCTTTCCATTATCCTCCTTTTCCTCTTTCCTTTTCTCTTCTTCTTGGGATTTCTCTTCTTCTACCTCTTCAAATGAAGGTCCCAACTCTAAGACCAACTCCAAGGCCCTCTTCTTGACTTCTTGAAAACTTATGACTTCATCCTGCCATTTCCTGGAAAGGAGTGCGGCCTCGGCGACGAACTATTGGGTCGCATATGTGATACACTTTTTGGGATTGGATGCGACCAAAGAGTTCCATTCAGAGTCTATTGTTGCATCGACCTGATTCATTTTCATATAAAATTTCTGAATGATGGGTTTAACAACATGAAGTTCCTTATTATCTATGGATTACACCTCAAATAGAGAGTTCCTCTCATTGTCCACTTGTTGAATTTGATCAAACTTCTACTGTTGCTCCAATGGATCCATTGTAGCCACAAATTCCTCATTCAACACCTAGATTCTAGTGAATACATCCTCCGAAGTCTGGTTTCACCTAGTGATGATGCCCATACAATTGTTGATTTCTCTAAAAATCTTTGTTCACTCAACTGTGCACTTATGTAGTGTTTCTTGGCATTGTTTCCTTCTAGCAAAATATTCTCCTTTTTCTCCTACATCTTCTGAGGTTGTTTCTCTGATTCTTGTTGAGTCTGTTGCAACTGCACTTCCATATGCTTGGAATGAATGGAAAATTGTGACCATGCTCCTTAGATAAGTTCAATCTGATGCTCCAACACTCTTGTATCTCTGGATTCTGGAAGTTGGGGTGCAACCTTCCGAATTTCTTGCTAGGATTCAACAAGCCTTCCTTGAACTCTTTCCAGTATATGATCGACCTAGATATTTTTGTGTTCTTCTTATTTTATGCACGCTTGTGAAAGGAGCACTTCCTCCCCTGTGAACTCTGCATACCTTTTCACCTACTAGAGCCTCTACTCTAGTTGATCAATTGATTCCCTGATAATTTCAACTAACTACATTGCTGGCCATTGTGCAAGGTCAGCCAATGAGGGGGTTGTGTCCTTGGGTGCTTGGACCTATAGTGGAATTCCACTAGTTGTTTAATGTTTTGAAGGAGTATCTACCTCCTCCTCTCCTATGGTGGACCTGGCACAAGCCTCAACCTCAATTTCGAAGGCAGGAGTGTCAGAACCTTTGTTCTGGCCAGGCAAAGTTGCAACAACTTTGAGCACTGTTGAGGGTTCTGGAGAACCAACTCCATATGTTCCTGCGAAGATGTTGTTGTTTTCCTCGATGTTGACTCTAGTTCCTTCTGAGCCTCTGGTAGCTCCACCTCTTTAGTTTCCCCTACTTCCATAGTTGCGCTTTCAATGGCACCCTCAACCTTGGATGTTGAGGATATGTGGTGGGGACTTTGAGCTTGCGGCTCCTCTATTGTTTGAGTGTCCTTCTTCTGCACAAATGGTACAATATTCTAGTTCTGAGTGTCAGGGTTCAGGCCAGTAAACTGTAGTCATTGCTCAGATACTTATGTATTTGGACCAGGAAGTTCTGGTCTTTTCTCGAGTAACTCTGGGCTTGTTTCTGGGAGTTCTGGCTTATGTAGTTCTGGGAGATTGAGCTGCATGGGATCTAGATCAGTGGTTTGGGGTGGACTAGTGGTTTCTAGGGGTGGAAGATGGGTTTTTGGTGGTGATAGAGGGATCTTAGTGATGATGGTGGATGGAAGGGTGTCAGGCTCAAGGTCGTCCTGAATATGGATGATGGGGGATGCGCGGACCACTGAGAAAGTGCGAGGGACGGTGGATGAAAGGGGTTGGGGGCTTAGAAATTTACTCGGTGAGACCCTTGTTTTGAAATTATTATCCATTGGTTATGTAATGAATGCAACGCTAAGGATATCGTTGACATCCTTACATGTCAATAGGGCTTGTTCTGGCAGTTGTGGGAATATCAAGTGTCCTCTTCTTGCAATCTAATGGTTGCATCTTCTCCTCCTCCTCAGAGTCCATCTATGTTGGAACTTCTTTATTCTAAACCTCTGAGCATGAGCTTGTCCTACCCCTACTTCTTTACCTTTATTCTTCAGTAGCTTGACAGGAAAAACATAGTGCATCCTCGAATTTCGCAGGTTGCGTTTAACTCGCGACCACGACATTACCTCTTTTTCAAAGGCCTCCTCATCTAAGTAGAACAATAACATCCTTTAATGAAAGTCCTCCCTATTGGAATACCTCATACATACAACCGTATGGTGTCAATTCATGTTGAATGCGATGTTCTTTGTTTTGTATTTGATCATCTCATGTGGAATGTGCAACCACATCAATAATCTCATTGTACCACTTGGAGAATGTCGTGTTATTGAAGGTTGTGTTCTCCGATTATAAACTATAATTACAGGGCTCAAAGATATTTACAAGGTGCCCCATATCTTCTAGCACCAACGATCTTCCAGCTGGTGGTATCCACTTGAGCATTGTGAATGCAAGAAACATGTACCTGTATGTGAAGGTGCCTCCCTTCTCCTGCGCTTCCTTGCAAGCTACAAGTAGTTCCTCCAATAGGTAACTACACCAATTTAATACAAAACCATTGGTGAAAAAATAAGCCATTGATAATGCATGTAGTGTGCATTCTCCCTTGTAGTATGACCTCCTGACTTTGTTGGCTATGATGTAGCGGCCAATCCTTACCATTTCTGGTAGAATGGGGTCGATTTTGGCTGTANCCCCCCCCCCCCCCCCCTCTGCATGTGGAACCATTTGTATAGGCTAGGCTCCCCTTTATTTTTTTCGTTCTTACTGGGAGCCTGGAATCCTTTAGATACTTCCTCACCCTCGAGGCACAGTCTCATAAGCTAGTGGATATCTTCAACGTGGATTGGATATCTCCTATCCAACTAGAGACTTATATCATGCACCCTGTTGATTAGGAACTTGGTGCACCACACAACGTTTCCAGTGGTACCGAACACTAGTAAGTCCTCGAGGTTCATTATTATTGAGTTACAGAGGTTGATGAATTCAATCTTTGGCACAAAATGCATGCCTCCCAACTCATCTGGAGTGATACTACAAAAGACGTCTATGTTCATCTGGGGGAACAAGACTTGATCTGTTAAGTTAAGATCAAGGAGATTGACATGCTCCACCTTCCCTTTGAGATCACCCATGACCTCAACTCAGGGGTCGCAGGGCTCATCTGGTACTGCATATTTGGACACAGTGCTTCGGCTTCCTATAGCTCTCATAATCATGCATTCTGACTTATCGGAAAATTCCGCAGTGGAACAAGGATTGGGGATCACAACTATGGGTATTAGTATTACGCAGGCTTTCTTTCTCTAAAGAATTAAAAAATTGCTAAGTTATTTTTGAAAACAATGCGTTCTACGACAAGTTCTCAGATCCTTATACCCGGGCTTACCTAGCAAGTTTAGTAATAATTGTTGTTCATCATCACCCTATGGATGCAACTTGGATCTGATTTGTTCGATGGGACATGTTAATGGGGTAAATCCTATTGGAAGATTCTGGCATTTACTGTGCAAGTTGGTCAAAGACGTGGTTGATATCATACCTTTCCGTTTGATGGATGAGAATCCCAGTGAAAATACTGATGGAATCTTTGTGTATTGTGGCTCTATGGCTTAACTAAATTATGATGGGGTATCGTAATAGCAATAAAGTTTATGACTGGACTGGGTTCATGTGGCACATGGACTCAAATTGCGTTTGAATTCGCTTCCTTCAACCACAAAGGGGTATCCGTCATATTAATGATTGTTATTAATGGGTTCTTGATGCTTCTGATCCTACACTGCTGAGTAAGAATTTCTACCTCAAAAAACACTTAGATAGAAAAATAAATGAACTACCTATCGTGACGCAACACTTGCACACGGTGACTTTATTAACTGAATTTACAAAAATTGCAGAAAAATTAAATATAACTACTATACATGATACTTTAGACTAGAGAAACAGTCCTTTAGCTTATTTCTGAGATGTATAGGGTTTCAGGTGAGCGCCATTCACCCATCTTGGATGCAACATATCATCTAGTTGCGCAAGTCTAACTTCTCCAGAAAGTTGGATCTCTGCAACTATAAATGGTCCCAACCAATGCATTCAAAACTTGCTTGGATGCTTCTAGTACCAACTGTCATACAGCAGGACCTTGTCTCCTTGCGCAAATACTTTAGTATTAATGTGTCTGTCATGCCAATAATTTTTCCTTGCTTTCTCGAATGACTGATGGAAGTCCGTTAAAAACCTGGTCTCTTCAAGTTCTTTTAACTACATGAGTCTCTGTGCAACTCATTCTTCCTCCGTCATATGTGTGATTTGTGCAATGTACAAACTTGGAGTGATGAATTCTATAGGCACCACAACCTCTTTCCCATAAACTAGTTGAAATTGAGTGTACTTGTGGAGTTTCTTTGTGGTTGTCTTGTAATCCCATAATACTGTTGGAACTCTATCATCCTAATATTAACTATTTGTGCAACAAACCTTCATTAACCCTCTCTCTAGAATCTTGTTAAATGCTTGTACCATTCCATTGTCTTATGGGTGGTAGGGGCTTATTTTATGATGTTGGATCAAGAATTATGTTGTAAGCATTGCTATAGTACTACTAATAAAATGAGCTCCCTGATCACTGTTCAGACTCCTAGGACATCCAAATCGAATGATAATATTTTCAAAACTGAATCTGGGAGTAGTATCGGCCAAGAAATCTTGAATAGTTGTTGCCTCAACTCAACATGTAAGATAGTCAGTTCCATTAATAATATACCTAGCCTTTGAATGCTTAGTTGTGGGGTTTATCGACCCAATGAAGTCAACCGCTCATTTCTCAAATGCTTGTAAAGATCGAACTAGTTGAATTGTTAACTTGTCTCGTTGTGATGTCTTACCCACTCTTTGACAGACATTGCATGATATAGCATACGCCTTTTCATCCTTGAAGAGAGTCTCCCACCATATTCCATCTTTAAGAACTTTTTGTGCAGTGGCCTTTCCTCCCACATGTCCTCCCACAACTCCATTGTGGCAGTGCAACAACATATCCTTTCTTTCATGATCCAAGACACATATCCTAAGGATACTATCTAGCCCCAATTTATACAATTACCCTGCAATCAACAAATAGCCCACTTATCTAATCACCATATGGAGTTTCTGGGTTGTGGAATATGTTTCTGGGTAGGCTTCTATACTTAAGAAGACTGCTATGTTTTCCAGGTATTTTGGTATGGTCTCAACCCCGAACAAATCTACATTTGGGAGCTGATCATCAATTACTCTGACACTTTCCCCTAACTCTAATCAATATAGGTGATCAGGCCCTACATTGCATCTTCTAGGATTAATGATCACTTCAAAAGAAAATTCATGAAACAGTAGAAACCATCTACAAATTCGCCCCTTCCTACACAGTTTTGTTAACTAGATATTTTAATGTAGAATGACCAGTGAATAAATTATCATCAGACGTAGTAGTGCTACTATTATCAAACAAATTGGTAAGTGCAAACACAAACATATCTTCCTAGTTTCACCCCGAAACTAGAAAAAAACAAGACAAAATACAAAACTTTCCCTAAGTTTTAATTATCAAGCATACTAACTAACAACAGATAAATGACATACATTTTAAATGTCATTTGTCCTTGCTAGTGTCATCCTTGCTCCATTCTAAGGCTTATGTGATGATGAACCTATAAAAATAAAAAATCCAACTAAGTAAAAGCAACAATGTATACTCAACAAAACCTATGTATGTGATCAAGGAGACATACAATAAAATAAAACCAATTTTATGGGAAAGAAATATATCACTGTATTAAATAATGTGGAAGAAAGATAAAACTAGATGCCTTGATGTTGTCAGGTTCCTTCCAACAGTTCCTTGCTTCCCACACACTTCTGCTCCAGGGATTTTGAGATTAGCAATCTATCTTGACAAAGCAAAGCTCAAAGCCAACATACAAGCTCCAAAGACTCCAAGCTACAAAATTCAAGAACTTTCCAACTAAGCACTAACCAACTAACTTTTCTCATGAGAACTCTTCTCCTTTTATAAGATGAAAAGGATAGGGTGAGGAGGTTAGGATGATCCCATGAGATCATGTATGCAAATCAGATCCAAACCGATCATAGGACACCTCACCCTCGAAGCTTCTATTCTAGAACTTATGAGAAATTACTATTTTTCATTCGTACAAAAATCGTCGCACCCTTAACACTAAGAAAACTATGATGACATTGCATGCCACTATGGTGCAACCTACGATGATCCTAGATCATCACACCCTTAACATTAAGTAAGGTACGACGATCCATTTTTATAAGGTTTTTGACAAAGGAAAAGTATAATTTCATCTCTCTAGAAAAAGTATCTTCATTCTTCTTCAAGGATTAAGGCCATTGATCCTTCTAATGAAAAATAATAGGTTTACATCATTAATGGTCATATGGGTGACAAAAATAATCTGTAACAGTAAGCCCCCCAAAGTATGAATTTAGAACAGAGTGATAGCTAAAATACTTTGTCGAGTGTGTGTTGGGAACAAGGAACATGTTGGTCAGAAACCTGCCAACAAACAAGGAAATACAGTACAATAATATATCATCACTGAGGTAGACATTCCCATACTCAGAATACAAATGACTCAAAGCATAAATTTCGACATGCAAATATCCATGTCAAATAAGACAGGTCATGGCCACCAAGCATACACTGTGGATCCATGCCAATATGACTCAAATCTTAACATAGCCACAAAAAATACATTGTGGATTTATGTGTTAAAGACTCAAATTTGAACATAGCCACACGACATACATTGTGGATATATGCAACAGTACACTCTGAATATACTCCAACACAACCTGAATCTATCATAAAAGGTTCAGGGTCTTCATCTCCATCACTCTATAGTATGAATCTAACCATGTGAATACTTGTGTTGAAGTCAAACATGGTTGAAAACACTTGATTATCGGTCATTAATGAATATCGTTAACAAGTGCGAGGAAAATCACCATTAATGACAATTACTCCCAAGATACTCTAGTACAATACAATGAATGTGAATTAATGAGTTGAAGTCAAACACTCAGTAGAATCTCCCGATCAAGGGTCAATGATGAAAACCCACTATAGAAAGCGAGGAAACCTACCATTGAGGAATGCAAGTTCCAATGTATGTATTATTTTCGAAGTCTAATTCCTAGATAATGAGTTGAAGTTGGCAGGAAAAGACTCTTCATTGGGAGGCGTTAATGTATCCTCCATGAATGACACGAAACAGGTAAAAATATTTGAAGTATATCAATGTAACAAGTGATTAAGAACTGACTCAGGGATGACTGACACAATAGAAGGATTAAGGACTACATAAATGGCCACCATAATAGAATTATTTCTGGGTTGAACTTCTCTTTGAACATATTGATGACATGACAATTGTCTTGGCAACATTGACTCAACAACAGGGATCAAAGACTGAAATTTAATATTATAAAGGATTATGATCAAGAGACAATCGAATTTTCCAACCTAGACACAAAGAGAGTGAAAGGGTGTCATGTTCAAAGGTGACTCTTCCATATAATACAGGTTTAGATACATTTCATTCTCAATTTCCCCCCTACCATTTATGGCGAGTACCTCTTTATTTTTACACAAGCTTGAGGAGGATAACATATGCTTGCACTATAAGCTCATCCTTCAGATGAGTCCCTCATAGTATGTTTAATGAACCCTAGGAAGGAGTGGTTCAGTCCCATATGGTCCTTTCGATGTTTGTTTGACGAGTCCAAAGAAAGCAAACTCAATGGTCTTTTCATATTTATGGAGTTTGAAAAGAACTTAAAGGAAACTCCAAAATGTCCTTTTTCGACAAAATGAGTTGAAAAAGTGATCAAAGTTTACTCGGTTACATTCTCAGGTATTTACAATCATGAGAAAGAACAAAGGCTGAGCTCGGGATTGTTTTCATTTTTACACAAGCTTAAAACAAAACAAAACTATGCTTGGGATAGATTTTATTTTTACACAAGCTTAAAACTAAACAAAACTATGCTTGGACCTGGTTTCATTTTTAGACAATATTGAACCAAAGGAAACTATGCTTGAGGTAGGTGGTTTCATTTTTATACAAGCTTGAACCAGAGAAAACTATGCTTGAGGCTTCCCAACACATAATCTAGAGATGGTTGCTACTGAGCCCCCAAGTTAAGAAGATAGCAACTTAACTTCAATATGAAGTCCATAGGCTATAAGCATTGCCCCCCAAGCTTCATTTCATCCAAAAGCACAAGCAGAGGAAAGGAAGCTTCAAATACTATATGTAACAAAGTACTTGAGTCAATAGCCAAAGGGGGGAAAATCTATTTCATTTTTTAACGATCTTGACACAGGAGAAGAACTATGCTCGTAATATTTGTTTCATTTTTTAACGAGGTTTCCACTGAGACACAAAAATATCCTCATATTTGGTCTCATTTTTTAACAAGCTTGAAATCAAAAAACCATGCTCAAGGATGGTTTCATTTTTTAATGAGATTGAAATCAGAAAACCGTGCTTAAGGCTGGTTTCATTTTTTAATGAGCTTGAAATCAAAAAACCGTGCTCAAGGCTGGTTTAATTTTTTAATGAGATTGAAATAAAAAAACCTTTCTCAAGGCCAATTTCATTTTTTAATGAGTTTGAAACCAGAAAACCATGCTCAAGAGTCTCTTCTTGATCATGGATTCGAAGAGGATGATGCTCCAAAAGGAAACCATTTCATGGGAAAAAAATCGGTCATGGCTTCCAAGAGATCTTCAGTCAATGGAAGAAACACACTGTGGAAGGAACACATGTCAAGGGTCGCGATAGGTGTAAGGAGATCAAGCTCCAATAGCCCTAGCGAAGAGATGACCATGTCAGCTACTGGATCCAAGTCATAAGAGATTGATCTTATAGTGAGAGGCTCATCTTCATTAGCAGTTGAAGGCATGGGAGATAATTCCACATAGTTGACCTATGGCTAGGGTGACACCATCTTCATATAATAACCATTTAGAGAGGTCATTGATTTGATCATAAATTCAGAACCAATGAATGAAAGTTGATCAATAGCCACAAGTATTCCATCGTGAGGGAACAATATCACATGAAAAAGAGTGGACACAATAGCTTTCATGGCATAGACATAATCTCTCCCAAGGAGTAAATCAAAATCCAAGGGATCGTGGACTACCATGACATCAACAAAGAAATTTTTCCCTCCCAAAGTTATGGGAAACTGAGGAAGGGTCCCTAAAGGTTGACTAGTTCTTCTGTTAAAAGATAACATATTCTATGTAACTGACACAAGAAGAGGAAGAATATGTACAAGGGAGATGTATAGTTGAAGGACTTAGGAGGTACATAACTCAGAGGGATGATCAATGGGATATAACTGAAGCTATACAAG
Organism: Picea sitchensis; assembly: GCA_010110895.2. Taxonomy (NCBI): domain Eukaryota; kingdom Viridiplantae; phylum Streptophyta; class Pinopsida; order Pinales; family Pinaceae; genus Picea; species Picea sitchensis. The sequence goes on along the minus strand of SNQJ01S0056868.1, from coordinate 84,465 downwards.
GATAGTCAACCACCCACAACTTGAAAGTCACCGCGCAGTTAAAAAAATAAGAAGGAGAACACACAAGATATAGTGCAGGACATCAAAAGATAACAATAGAGGCATAGTGCACCAAATATAGAAGGATCCCACACGATCGAAAATGCTATCCTGATGGAGACAAGGCCAATGGTCACTACCAAGCGGAAAAAAGAAGGAAAGGAGGATACATCAAAAGAAGCATCAACTGACGGGGGCTATTGGAATTAAATGCTAGAAACAACTGATGGGACACTGCATTAATCATGCCAACTGGCGATGACAAGGGAAATCAATGGAAAGTATGAGCGAATTGACAGTTCAATTAAGGAATAATCATAGTAACATCTCTAACAAGCTTCAGACGACACCGATACAAAGAAATCATGGGGGAGAAGAAAATTTATTGTGTAATTAGAGAAAGAATAGAGTGGAGAGTGTAGGTTGTAGATGTTACATAGGTCATTGATCTTGATGAATGACAACCTTACCACCATGGCACCACCCAAACAGGGAGAACCGAGCCAGACTACCAGACACTCTCGAAGCAGAGCCAGAACACAATCACAACCACAGGGAAGCGAACAACAACCATGTCAGCCCCCAAAAGTTGTCAATGTGGAAGAAATCCTGTCGTTGGATACAACATCAGTAATCCCCACACCCATTATGGAGGAAACCCAACAGACAACACTAGAAGGCATGAATATTGATATGTTGGAAGAGGGACAGGGAGAATAGGATGAGGATGCAGGAAACCAAGTGCGACCAAAAAAACCTATAGAATCCCCGAGAGTCAATGGGAGACTGAAAATTAGGAAGAAACGACTGCAACGGAAAGATCATGGGCAAACATGTCAAAACAACCACAGGAGGGAACAATGGAAGATGTCATTGGCCGACAAGAGGAGGATTTTGAAGAAAGAACAATGGAGGCTTCAACCTCGAGTCATCCACCACAACGAAAGGGAAAGGTGATGGTACTTAGGTCACCACGCAAGAAACCCACTTCAACCATTGGTTTTTTGCACATTCCGAAAGGGGTACATGTACCATCAAATTTGTTAGGCCACATCGAGAAATTGAGGTATTCAGACCATGATTTAACGGAAACGAACAAGTTCCCATAGTTCTCCAAGAGATTCTACCTACAAACTGTGGGTATAGGACCCTTTGGTGAACCAGTTAATCAACCAATCCAATGGGCAATACAATTGTCCAGAACTGGGATTCTAGGTCTGTTAGATCTACCACACTTTGGGAGGTGCCAGTATGCAAGCAACTGCATCAAGAAGTTGATGGAAGTCACCCATGGAATATACCTATGGATGGAAAAACTCATCTCCATAGATGTAGAGCTCATCACATACATCAAAGGCCTTCCATCATGGGGTGAGGATCTCGCACAGTTCCTGGAGAAAAAAAAAAGGAGAAAGCACTGGACGAGGAGATGAAAAAGAGATACAACACCGAAAGGGGGCCATGCAGAATCATCATCAAGCATATTAGTGATGCCAAAACAAGAATGGAAAAAAATATTATGGCATGCAAATTACTCAAGGAGGAAGTCTCAGCCGGGGTTGTCACAACTGTAAAAAAACATGTCGAGGGCATGACACTCAGCTGAGCCCCTTATCTGTTGAATCTGTTCTTAGACGACTGGAAGGATGCACGGGATCTAGGGACAAAATTTCATTATTCATGGCTATTCATCCTGATACCTGTGATCGGATGGAAGGAGATGAAGTATTCATTTTTTTCGACTAGGCCCACTCCCTGCCATGGAGTATGATACTTATCGCTTGGGGCCACTTTGAACTCCAAGAACAGGAATGCGAATGAAACTATATTCGAAGGCTATATCAGTGACATACAGGACACCATCTACACCACTTGGAGGGTAAAAATAGAAGCAATCACATAGTATCAGGACATAGACAACTTCAAAGACACAAGACATGCAATGTGGATCTAGGCACGGAAAGATCCCAGCAATCAATGGCTACAACTACGCTACTGCATCATGCAGGAAAACACAGAGATGGCCATCAAGGATTGGGAAGATTATTAGAGGATTCTAGTTCTCATTTGAGAAGTACCCATAGAGATAGAGAAGGAGGAGGAGGTAATATAGGAACAAACATAGCCCGAGGAGATAACAGTGCCCAAGAAACCAAGGACATGTTAGATCAAGGCACAAAAGAAAAAAAGGGATACATCCAATAAGGGTGCTCAGATAGGGAAGAATAACAACACAAAGGTTCCCCAGGTACAACAGAAATAGGATGAGGCAGCACAAGGAACTACATCAAGTGGTACACCACAAGAGAAAGGATAGACGAAGAGTCAAGTCATCTAGACGAGGGGTGCACACAAGAAGGCGAAGACACACATAACACCCCCAAAATACACAATCACCAAGGATAATGTGGACATGGTGGCCCAAATGATCTAGGATCACATAGTTGAGGATTTCGAGAATGATGTGTGCCAAAGGGACATAATTGAGGAAGAGTTGGCACACATACAACAACTCCTTAGGCAGCTCAAAGAAGCAGAGGAAGCTGGTAGCAACATAGAAACATGGTCATCAACATCATAGATAGGAGGAGAAACTAGATCAAGCGAGTAGGATAGGATATATATGAAAACACAATTGAGCTCAACATTTTATGTCACACCCAACATGCTGCACATGGAAGAAATCATGGGAAAGACACCCCTAAAGGACTTGGCACAACTACAATTGGTATTGACGCAGATACCAACCAAGGCCTTGTACAAACTACAATTCATCATTACATAAGAGGTACAGTCTCATGCATGCACAGATACAACATAATTTCAGTATACGAAGGACAATCAAGATGATATGGAATTGGTACTTGAGCAGGCTAAGTTCAATACCAAAGAGGAGAAGGACCGCGTGAATGGGCTGGAGAAGAAGTGGGCATAGCCTACGAGAAAATTCCAAATAACACGTAGACAACCAAACTCACGGTGACAGAGAATATTGATTAGATTTTGCAGACAATCGATCAATATTGACAAGAGATCGAGCATATTTGGGAGAAGATGACACCTACCACTCCACCAGAAGTGAAGGAGAAAAGGAAATAGGAGGCAACAATGCATCTAAATGAGATAGAGTGGCAAGTCCACGCGACAACCAACTTGTTCGAGAAAGAAACACAACTCTAGATGAAGCTGGAAGAGGATCAACAGGCCCAGCAGTGGGACCAAGAAGGATAAAGAATAAGTGCAGTTATCCAGGACCTCAAGCATAGGTAGAAGACAATGTCGATCATGGAGCACGTCAAAGGAGCGTAGGACATGAAGAAACTGTAGGAAAAACTCATAGCTTCACAAACATAGAGAAAGGAGTGCCAAACTCAAATGGAACTGCTCCAGGAGCAAGCAACAGATGTTGTGGTGGGAAATCCCCCTACGGATTAACAAATAGGGTTATATTATGCATGCAGATATGACCAAAAGAAACCTACTTTCTACCTTCCTCCCCAAACCTAATCCCCATTTCTTTTCAGCAAATACATGGTTAGACCAACATACCTTGTTCTGAGTGTTCGATGTCGATCCTTCTTTAGGCTTGATCGCTTGTTAGCATCTCTCCTCCCAAGGCTGACCTGCATACAAAACAAGCAACAAACTACACATGCATTTTACCTATAAACTAATGGGTTAGAGATTCAAACATATATTCGCTAAACTATGAAGAACTCATATAGTGGGACGGGAAAAACATTTCTTTATTATTAACTTTAATGAATCAACTTACAATGTCGAGACCGACCACTGCTCCACGAACCTAATCCTGGGCTCCTCTTCAAATGTCCTCCAACTTCTTTTCTATGTATGTCTTCTTGCACAAGGATGGCTAAAGGGTTGGGATAATGGGAATGTGCAATTGGGCAGAGTTTCTTATTCTTATTCTCCTCCTCCAAATGGGACCCCTAACCCTTCTTTTATAGGCTAGAAGAAGCTAGGTATTTCGATGAACCCTCGGCCATGCATGGCTGGGAGTTTCAGTTAACTCACCCAAAGCTATCTATTCCATCGAAAACTTTCCTTTTTTCATGCTTTTGTAGATACATCTGGGCTGTTTTGGGTCAACTAGCATGTACACACGTGAAGTAATGGAGTAGGGCCTATGGGCCCTTATAAAAGAGGTTTTTTAAAGATTTGTTTAGCAGTGCTTTGGAAAATAAGGGATCTAAGATGGCCTGATGCTAGGTAAGCATGTATGGTGCAAATTAGGGTTATAACAGCGGAGGTCCTTGCACAAGAAGAAGAAGCCAAAAAATATATGGCACAAACCCAGGAATAATGTGCAAGGATGGTCAGTGACGAGATTGCAGTACAGGGATTGGACGCACTCAAGGATAATACTGTGCAGGCCCAAACGCAAGAAATGAAGCTCATGGTGAACTTCCAAGTGATCGCAAGAGAGATCGATGAAGTGAAAAAGGGTTAGGTGGCTCGGGACGAAACACATGTCAGTGTTGGGGGCCTCTTGCAAGCATTTTGAATCATAAAGAAATGTTATTTTGGGAGGAAAGCCATGCACGAAGAAAGTGACAACTGGAAGGAGAAGCAACATGCATACATGCATGGAATACCTAACGATGCTAGGGTTAGGGTTTTTTTAATAAATTTTAATGGTTGATGAGCCAAAAATGTATATATATAAATAGACACCTAGGAGGTCTAGGGGGGAGGTTCTGTATCGGTTGTTGTTTTTGTTATGTGTTACTAGCATGAGATAGGGAAATAGGTTGGTAACATGACTATAATCTGATACCTTTTTGTAAGTGGTTCATATATAGGAGAGAATAGTAGCTATACCTTGAGGGTTAGATCGCAAGTTGGGGAGCCCGGTGCGATCTAGTCATCCTTGTAAAGGTCTAGGGGTTTGTTTGATGAATTTATGAATGAAGTTGTAGTGCGCGTGGTTCCATATATGACATAACCATAACAAAAGAGCTGAAGAAACAAATATTTGTGGACATAGCCCACGAGGGGGTGAACCAAAGTAAATCATGTTTTATCTAAAGTGATTATTGTTTATGTATTTGTTGGCAATGGTTAGATCTTAGATGAATGTTTTGATGAAGTAGTTAGATCTATTGATTTACTTGCATGAATAAGAAATGACAAAATATATAAAATAGATGAATGATATGGTAATGGACTAAATATCACATAGTACAATCCCATATCCCCACTCATTCCCAGGTTTCAATCACCTGAGCATTGCAGCCACCCATAGAAATATCTTGGGTGAGACTGCGTAGTGCACTCTGTGCGCTGCACTACCTTCTAGTTTACCAGAAGGGACAATATTTTTAGAGGCTTTGTTGGATCCCCAGTAGACCTGAACTTGGGTCAATCATGTTAAAGGTATAACTCAGAGAGACAAACCAACAACAAGAGATAAATATTGGCATGACAGACATATCAAGCGGAAGAGTTTCAAGGAGGGAGACCTAGTCTTCATGTACGACAATAAATTTCTTCAAAATCCAAGGAAATTTAGAATACATTGGTCAGGACCAGATAAGTGAAGCCTGTCACATATGAGGGATCTGTATAGTTGAAATATTTAGGACATACAAAACTGAGAGGAATGATCATTGGGATTCAAATGAAACTGTATTTTGGCATATTTATAGGAAGAGTGTGCTTGTCATTGATGGCAAGAACAACAAAGATGATGGCATATTGGCAACAATGATGGAAAATAGGAAAATGTGATTAGCATCGGGAATTTCTATCTACAAGCTCAGGAGGACAAGCATGGGACTTCCTAGAGTGTAGTAGAAAGGCCCTTGAGGTCCAAAGGATCGAAACCCTTTGAGAATCTGAACGAAGTCAAAATCTCAGAAGAGATAGTGGATTTACCATTACATTGGCGAGAAAGCTCAAAAGGGACAACACTTTCCAAAAGTGAAGATGAGGTCCAAGAGACAGACTCGTAGGAAGAGAAAAGGTCAAAGCCTTTGAATACTTAGAAAATATTCTAAGTCTAAAGAAATTGTAAGCTCAAGAGGAGGAGCGATAGCGGTCATAGGATCAAGCACTGTGAAGATCTGGGCCATTGGATCGAGGATAGTTATGGGTCGTCGCTTGGATGAGAGCGGAGAATCATGAATCAGGAAATGAAAGAAAGGAAGTGCTAACTTCCGACATCGCGAAGTGTGAATTCATAAAGTGGGAAGGAATCCTGGCCTTCCATTGAGGCAGGACACGTGGTGAGAGATCAACATTACACTGATTTGCAAATTGGGAAATCAGATGTAGGAGAAGAAAAAAGTTGTGAAGTCTAAGTTCATGAAGGTGATCACAACCATTGATCGAGGAAGGTCATGGACCATTGATTTGGCATGACAAAGTTTAGAGTTCGGGAGTTCAGACCTTGAAGAAGGCAAGCGCTCTAACTTCCAACATCGCGAGTCGTGAAGTCTTGAAGTATGAAGAGGAGATATGGACAGTCAGATCACTGAGGGTCTTGGGCCATTGATCTGGCACGATGTACTTCAGAATTCAGGAATTGGGAGAGTCGGGGTATTTCACAATAGAATATCTGAAGCATGAAGTTTTGAAGTGATTTCTTGATTAGCATGTGGTCACATCAGAGGAGAATAGGGGAACGAGTAAGCATCGCTAAGATCTACCTCAGAGTTTCGAGAGTTGGGAGATTCGAGGTGACTTGCAGCATAATATCCAATGAATAAAGTCACAAAGTCCCTTTTGGATAGGCATTTGATCACATTTCATGGTCATGTTAAAGGAAGGGGCTTAGCGAGAAAAGCTAACGCCCACTGTGTGTTTTTATCAGGAAGGGAAAAGGCGCCAAAGGGATGAGCATGTGAAGGTTCTCTCTGTAACTACTAGAATAGACTGATGGTATCTGCCAGATAATTCGAAGAGCTTTAGGGTGATCGCTAGAGGAGATGAAGAGTCTCGAGATAACTTCCAGTGGAATGAAGACTCATCATAGAGGCAATTGACATATGGAAAAGTTTCAAAGAATGTAACTACCAGAGAGGACGAAGAGTTGTGTGCATGACCTGGTGAAGGACTTGGAATGATAAATATATGCAGAATAGATAAGAGAAGGGGCATATTCAATTGTGATTCATGTGCGTAGAAGAGAATGTTGAGGTGCACATGCAAAGACAGAGAAGAATAATAGAAAGCGCAAGATGATGTGAGAAAGAATACATTGATGCAAGCAGAGCAGAGCAGTATGGTAGAACAATGATGAGACTGGTAAGCCATTGAAAAATAATGTATCATTGTAATAAATTTCTGTAAGAAAGTTTTATATCTCAGGGTGGTAGGGAGGTGCTAGGGAGGACTGTTTTCCTCAGAGTTTCAAGTGGGTAATTGAACATAGGGAGTTGTAGATTCCATCTGGTTGCAGACAGGAAAACTAGGGTGGTAGGGTGGTGCAAGGGACAACCATTGTTCTCTGTTATAGAGGTTGGTGCCTCTATGAATCGAAGTTGGTTCTTTCATCTAGTTGGTGCTGGAACACTCAAGGAGTTGGTGCCTCCTTCTAGTGGGTTCTAGAGAAACCAGAGAGTTGGTTCTCTCAACAGGTTGCAGCTTGTAAAACAAAGGTGGTAGCCTCACAAAGAGTTGGTGCTCATAAGAAAGACAATGTACAAAAAATAAAGACTACTTATCATATGAAGAAGAAGAGTTTTCTCCCGTTGGTGTCGGAACACTCATGAAGTTGGTGTTGGAACACAAAGGAAGTTGGTGCTAGAGAAACCAGAGAGTTGGTTCTCTCAGGTTGCAGCTTGTAAAACAAAGGTGGTAGCCCCACAAAGAGTTGGTGCTCATAAGAAAGACAATGTACAAAAAATAAAGACTACTTATCATATGAAGAAGAAGATTTTCCTTTTATGGTTTCCCAAGGAGTACCCTGCATTCATGTGATTGATCAAATATTGTATATCTATGCATTTTAATTTATAAACAACACATTAAATAGTCTAAATCTAGAAAGATTTAGAAAATAAATTGAAAAGTTTCAAGCTTATATATATAACCGATTCACCCCCTTCTTCCCCCCCCCCCCCCCCCTCTTAGTTATTTTTCCAACAATTGGTATCAGAGTCATGGCCTTTGAGGTAGATCCATAAGCTTGATCATGACTAGTCATGAAGGAAGTTCAACTAATAGAGTCCCTTTGTTTGATGGAGCAAACTTTGCCTTCTGGAAAATAAGGATGAGAACATATTTAACGTCCCTAGGTGTTGATGTTTGGGATGTCGTCGAAAATGGATATGTGAAGCCTATAGTCTTGGCCTCAAAAGATGATAAACTGAAGTTTAAATTTAATTAAAAAGCAATGAATTACATCCTCAATGGACTTGTAGAAGCCGAGTTTGTCAAAGTTATGCACTGTGATTCAACAAGAGTTATGTGGGACAAGATGATAAGTAGTTATGAAGGTAATGAAAAGGTGAATGATGCAAAACTTTACACTCACAAACTGAAATTTGAGCAGTTAAATATGGATGAAGATGAAACTATAAGTAAGTACTTCTTACATATAGAATAACTTGTCAACACTATGAAAGGTCTAGGTGAAATGATAGATGAATCTTTTGTAGTCCAGAAAATATTAAGATCTCTTCCTGATATATTTAACTCAAAGGTCTCTGCTATAGAGGAAATAACTGATCTCGAAGAGTTGACACTAGATCAAATTCTTGGAACACTAAATTCTTATGAAATGGGAATCACCAAAGGCAAATCCACTACAAGAGAGGCATCCTTTAAAGCAGAGAAAAAAACAGAATCCGATATAGATGAGATTGAAGAAAATTTTGTGAGAAGACTGACGAAAGGATCAGGAAAATACAAAGGTAAACTGCCCTTCAAATGTCTCAAATATGGTAAGATAGGTCATTTTTCATCTAAGTGTCCTCACAAAATAAAAGATCAGACATATGATGTTGAATAAAAGCATAAACACAAGAAGGTCTATTGAGAGTATAATTTTAAGAAGAAAAGCCTTTGTGTAAACAATGATGACGATCCTTCAGATGATGAAGACAGTGACTCTTCTATTGAAAGTAAAATAAATGATTTCATGGTAATAGCCTTAGAATATCTAAATGTTGAAGATAAAGGAAGTGAGTTCATTGATTGTGAATTAGTAGTAGATCTTGAAGGAGAACTTGTTAGTTCCATAGAAGAGATTGATAGAATCAGAGAAAAGAAAAGAAAACAAAAACGGTTACTGCTCAGGTATGAGAAAACATGCAATGAACCATCTGAAGAAATTTATCTATTGAAATTTAAGTTAGAAGAATCTAAGAGGATTGAGGACATCTTCACACAACAATTAAAGGAAGCCAAAACAAAAGGTGAAAAATTGGAAGCTGAAGTAGTGTCTGTCAAAAAAGATCTAGAGAAATTTTAGGCCTTATATCATCAAAATATGACAAGTATTAAAGCCTTAGAAGGATTATCCACCATTTTGAATCAACAAAGGAATCCAAATTTGAAAACTGGTTTGGGCTATGAAGAGGGATCAAGTAGTGGTCATCCAAGCAACAAAGAATCCATCAAGTTTGTCAAATCTACAACCATTGACAACAACAAACCTGTAGAAACAAAGGAAGATAATCAATCACTAAGGAGGAGTGAAGAAAAAGGTACAAGAACTGAATCTGTAGAAAAAATAAATAATACACGCTTTTCTCATGGAAATCATCATCATGGAAGAAATCTACCTACTCAAAGAACACAACCATTTTCCAAGTACAAAGATTTTTTCTATGGATATTGTTTTTACTGTTCTAACTTTGGCCACAAAGCTATAAATTGTTTGTTAAGATTTAGATATGAGCAATCAAGACACCCAAGGAATAAATATCTACCACAAAAGAATGAGACAACCAAGTAACAAACAAACAAAGACTACAAATCATGTGATAGCTAGGAAAAGGACGTAGATTAAACATAACAATCATGTGAAGGTGTTTGCATGCGGCTGCTGAGGTACATGCAAGACACTTTCTTTGAATTGGACACTACTCTTAATGATGAGCCGGTCCGAGTAAATATCAATAAGATGATATCCCTTCACACCATGAGGGTATCCAACAAAAATGCACTCAGTTCTTTGTGGATCAAGTGCCTTCCTCTTTTTAGAGGGAATCTGGGCCCATGCATGAGAACCAAAAATGCGAAAGTGGGTCACTTTTGGTTTGAGGCCACTACAAGCCTCGTAGGGGGTCTTATCCTTGATATATCTATGGGGAGATCTATTTTGGATGTATGTTGCATAGTTACATGCTTCAGCCCATAGTCTCCATGGTAGTGAATTTGCATGCAACATGCAAGATGCCATCTCCTTTAGAGATCTGTTTTTCCACTCAACAACTCCATTTTCTTGTGGAGTATAGGGAACTGTGTGCTGCAACTGGATCCCTACCTCATGGAAAATATTATGGATCACATTATTTACATACTCTCCGCCATTATCAGTTCATAGGACTTTGATCTTCTTTCTGGACTATGTCTCAACCAAAGCTTTGAAATCTTTGAGGTGTTGAAAGACCTCGTATTTTTGCCTAAGAAAGTAGATCCATGTAAAACGTGAGAAATTGACAACAAAAATGAGAACAAGCCTCGCTTTGTTGATCGATGGATGTGGAAAAGAACCCATGAGGTCATTGTGGATCATATCTAAAGGTGCAGAAGCTCACAAAGACTTTCCCTGTTCGAATTTCTCTTGAGGGTGTTATCTGAGAACACATCCCTCACATACTCCCTTGGAGAAATGGATGTATGGTAGGCCATCAACTAATATATGCTTGCTAATATGTTGCATGTATCTGAAATTCAAATTTCCAAACCTTTCATGCCATATCCTACTACTTTGATCAGTATGAGTAAGTAGTAAAGCAGAATCAGGTTCAATGAATTTAGAAAATGTATACAATTTAGACTGATGATTTACCTCACCAGTTGCAACCCTAGAGTTAGTTTTCATGTCATCGATTTCCACAACATTTGTTTTGAATACGAATCTCTTTCCAGTGTCATAATTCGTCATCTGATACATGGAGAGAAGGTTGAAAGAAATCTTGGGAACATGCAACACATTCTCGAAACTTTTGTTGGTGATTTCAATCCTTCCTTTGCCGGTAACTTCGACATAAGAGTTGTTCCCCATCAGAATGAAAGGACCTTTGCTTGCATCCAAAGATGAATATACTGCTTCTGAGGTACCATGTGATCGGGAGAGGAGTTGATGGAAATCAAGGAATGGCTAGAATTGCCTTTCTTGGAATTCAGATCTTCTGGCCTCTTCCTCTTTTCACCCTCAGGGATGCGATCTCCAAGGTTGTTTTTCTGAAGTATCTAAGACATCAGATCTATTTGTTTTTGCATGCATGCAAATTCCGAATGGAATCCTTTGTGACAGTATGTGCATTTCTCTCCTTTTCTTCTCTTTTCTCCTTTGGATCTGAAGGCATCGGTGAATATTTTTGTGTACCCTTCCTTCTTCGTATGTGCATGATATTTCCACTTGTATTTATCTTTAGATTTTTTATATTTGTTTCTTCCATCATGTAGAGTGAGTGCATGCGTCGTTAGGCCTTTTATTGTGCCCATGTTGATGAGATTAGTTTTCTCTTGTGTCAAGGATTCGATAAAGTCCTCAAGAGAAGGCATCTTCCAGGTGGCTCTAGAGGTGAATTTGACAGTATGGAATGTAGATACGAATACATAAAATTTAGGACCAAGCTTGGAGATAATGGTGAGAACCATTTTTTTCTCCTCCGTCAATTTATCAACCCCGCAAGCTTTGAGTTGCGACAGTAAATCCTTGAATTTTGTAAAGAAATATTGGATATTGTTGAATCTTTTTTGATCCAATGTGAGAAGATACACCTCTAGAATTTGTCCCCTCATCTCATCCTATTTTCCAAAGATCCCTTCCAAGATTTTCTAGGCATCATCGCGAGTCTTACAAGAAGATATGTGAAAAAGGAGATCGGGAGAAATAAGACTGCAAATTGTATTGAGTGCCTCATCCATGCGATTTAAGTACTTGGATTTTTCTATGGTCGATGTCGGATCTGTATCTGTATTCATGGTTAACATATACAACCCTCTGTATCGGATATGTATCGCTATTTTCTCCTTCCATGCAAAATATTTTTACGGTGTAAGAATGAATTCTTTTTGGAATTCCATCTTTTCGTTGTCTTCAATCTTTTGTACCTGCAAATACTTTTGGTGTAGATTTTTCTTAGAAGTTTGTTGTCTCTGATACCATGTAAATATTTTGAACCTACACATAATAGATCTATCTAAACAATGATACACACATTTGCAGAGAGAATATAAGAAAGACGAAGAAGGAGATAAGGAATGGAAGAATTCTCATTAACCATTGTGAATAATGAAATGTTTTCACATGATATACTTTGTATATCTCAATGAGTTCGAATTAAGGTGAACCAATGTGCCATAGTGTTGGTCTATAGAAATCTGGAAACACACCATCAATTATGGGAGTTAACTACCACCTATTATAGTCTCTCAGGCAGTTACGGTAGTGAGTTGCCACCTAGTTGAGTTAACTAGTCAACTAGTCTTCATTTAACTGACTGAACAAAGAGTAGTGAGGAGTTAACTCAGAGAATCAAGGATAATTTTCCACTCTAGTGATGATACCAAGGAAAGGTTGAATTAGCAGGTTGATGATCCCAATGTTCCATGGTGACAAAACCAATGCAACATCTAAACTCAACTCAACTAGTCAAACTGAAGTGTAAACTGAAAGAGAATATTTTCTAGGTGGATTATTCTCCCCTAAATTATAGGAGAATGTATAATGACTAATTATAACTAATAAACAAGGAAAAATCTTAGGAAAAATACATCCTATGTGTGTGTGAAGTAACTCCAACACCCCCCCTGAACATCACTATGGTGAAAATAAAGATTGGGTCCTGACAATGAGACCATGTTAGGTACCCAAACACAAATGATACACTGAAAATAAAGTGGGGAAAGAGGGAAAAACTCATGGGAAACCCCCCCCTCAAGGTACAATGTATGTAAAAATAAGAACTACAATTCCTAGGAAACTGTTTCCTTCACTCCAATACGACCTCGCAGAGAATGGAATTTCTGCTCAGTGAAGGTCTTGGTGAAAATATCTGTCGTTTATTCTGCTGAAAGACAGAACTATAAGTCGATGATCCCCTCGTGTAATAATTCCTAGATGTAGTGCATGTGGATCTCAATGTGCTTCATCTTCTACCTCTGAATTGGATCTCTACAGAACTTCAGAGTGCTCTAGTTGTCACACTAGATGACGATCGGCCGATGAAACTGAATGCCAAACTTAGTGAGAAAATGTTGTAGCCACATAGCCTGAATGGTTATGTTAACTACCCCTTTGTACTCTTACTCAGCTGAAGATAGAGCAATGGAAGCCTTCTTATTGCTGGACCAATAGATAGGCCCAGAACCAAGACTAAGTGAGTAACCAGATGTGGAATTGTGATCAGTGTTGTCGCCAGCCCAGTCGGAATCAGTAAACCCAATGAGATCTAATGTATATTCTACTGCATAATGAATCCCAAAGGTGATGGTTCCATTTATGTATCAAAGGATATGCTTTGCATATTTCCAATGTAGCTCATGTGACTCTTGCACGAACTTGGAAACTATTCCAACTACATATGAGAGGTCTGGTTTGGAGAGTGTGAGATACAATAGGCTCCCCACTAGCTGTCTATGTTGATACTGAGAGGGGGGTAAATTAGTATCAAGTACAATTTAAAACCTTTTTCAACTTATATTTAAACCATTCAACTATATCCAATGAGAAATGAACAATAGTATAAGAGTTCCACCAATACACCACAATACACCATGCACAATATATGAGAAATAATCAATAGTTATTGTTCAAGGGAGGTAATGACTTCCAAAGGTAGCTACATTTTCCAAATGTAAAGGGAGGGATAAACCTCCAAGAGGAATATACAATCCTCCAATATCAAGAGAGATTTGAACTCTCCATCCTTTCCCCTTCCTTCCACCTAAGAATATATGAGAGATAATAAAACTTTACATTAAATCATCACCATCAACCAATCATTACATAGAACCTGATAATGCTTCCTGAGACTTCTTCAATTTCTGCAATTCTTCAATTCTTGGAGTAATTTGATCCTTTAGATAATATTACTCAATGTATTCTCTGAAACTCCTCCAATTTTCACTCCTTGAATCCTCCCCAAAAAGAGGTTATAGAAAGAATGGTAGACTTTATTCAATTTTGGTCTATTCATAAGACCCAACTTGTACAGAATGCCCCGTGCTCAATATTTAACATCTAATTCTGAACCTTGCACACATGAAACTACATTCCGTAATATTTCCAATGGAAGTGGTTCCATTTCATTTGGATTCTGTATGAAGAGGCTATGACTTTTTTACCCGGAACAGTTGTTGATTGACTAGCTTCAGGACTGGTCACAAACCCTATCTTCCACAGAGTTTATCTCCATAATTATAGTAAATCAAGAGCTGAAATTTTTAGCTGAGGTACCTTGATATGTCTTCTCAATACCATATCAATTTCACCATATGAATCATTTTGAAAAAAAGTTATAGAAAAAATGGTAAGATGACCTGAAAATAACATACCTTAGAACACATCACCAAAAGACTTCATCCTCCCTTGAAATCTAGCCTTCTTTACTTCTTATTTCCTCTAAAATTTGACTTGTATAAAATGAATGTATAATAATGTTTATTTATACCATTTATGTCACTTCCTTTTAAAATTAGGGCCGACCTAAAAATTTCTTATTTTGTAATTCTTTTCTTTAATTATCTTCAGGGCCTACATGCACTTCCTTCTTCAATTCACTTTGTCATCTTCAAAAATTCATTTCTCCTCAACCATGAGGATCCACGTGACGTGCCACATACCAGAATAAAAAACATGATGTATACTATCCAGTCATGGGTGTTTTATATGCATGCGCATTATCCTTCATGTCCAAATACCTTTATCAATCTTGCGGTCCAAAACCCATGACTAGGGTTGACATCAATGACAACAACCAATCTTCCAACAATCTCCCCCTTTGTCATTGATGACAACACTCATGCTCCCCCTATCATCATGATCC
>SNQJ01S0056868.1:32705-56366 GCA_010110895.2 Picea sitchensis | reverse complement strand
CTAGAAGTTGATCAAACTCCAAGGTTTTTAGATCATTAAGTTCTTCTATAGCAGAAACCTTCAGGTTGAACCTATCTGGTAGAGATCTCAAAATTTTCTGAACTAAAGAAGGTTCCTCAATTTTTTCACCAAGTCCTTTCATTCCATTTACCAGTTCTTCAACTCTCAGAAAGTATTTTCCAACAGTTTCATTTTCTTTCATCTTCAGCTGTTCAAACTGTACTCTATAGATTTTAAGCTTGGCGTCCTTTACCTTCTCATTACCTTCATAACTGCGAATGAGTTTGTCCCACATTTATTTGGTCGTTCCTAGGTGCATAACTTTTACGAATTATGATTCTGCAAGCCTACTCAAGATAGCATTCACAGCCTTAGCGTTGAAGCTAAATTCTAGCTTGTCATCCTTCTTAGCTAGTACAACTGGCTTTACATAACCAATATCTACCACATCCCAGACATCTGCACCTAAAGCCATTATGTAAGTTCTCATTCTAACTTTCCAGAAGGCAAAGTTTTTTCCATTGAATAGAGGGGCCTTATTGGTTGAATTTCCTTAATGGCTTGACATGTTTAAGCTATAGGATCTACCCTTAGATAAAAGGGGTCGAATCTGATACTAATTGTTCGACAACTGAGAGCGGGGGTGAATCAGTTGTTACCATGCTTAAACAATAATGCTTATTTTAAATTCTTTGCAGAGAACTTAATGACAATCACAATAATGCAAGGAAGTAAGCAATAGAACATTCAACATCATTTACACATATGAAATATACAGAGACAGATATTTCTTGAGAAAACCCATAAAGGGTAAAACCCTCTTCTTCTTTATATGATAAGTAATCTTTACATTATGTACATTATCATACATATGAGCTCCAACTCATTGTGAGGCTACAACCTATGTATTTCAAGCTTCAACTTGCTTAGAGCACCAACTCTTTGTTTTCTCTAGCACCTACTAGAAGGAAGCACCAACTCCCTGGTTTCTCTAGCACCCACTAGAAGGAAGCACCAACTCCCTAAATGTTCCAGCTCCAACTGAATGGAAGCACCAACTTCCAATCACATAGGCACCAACCTGTACAATAGAGAACAATAGTTCTCCCTTGCACCACCCTGCCACCCTGGTTTCTCTGGCTGCAACCAGATGGAAGCTACAACTCCCTGTATTCAAGCACCCATTTGAACCTCTGAGGACAACAGTCCTCCCCAGTGCCTCCCTACCACCCTGAAATATAAAGTTTTCTATCTATAAATTTATCACAGTGATACAATATTTATCATTGGCTTACCAGGCTTATCACTATTCTGTTATGCTTCTCTGTTCTCCTGTATCAGTGTCTCTCTGTCTGCATCTTCTTACAATTTCTGATCTTCTGTTTTTCTCTACCAGAGCACCTCAGCCTTCATTTAGTGTCTCACTATCTTGCTGCACACATGCCTTGCACTTTCCATGCTTCTACCTTTTCTGCTCTGTGCGTCATGTGCCTTCAATGCACCATTCCTCTTCTCTATATTTCAGCGACTGCACACTCCTCCTTCTACACTCCTGAATCCCCCTCAACAACAACAACACCATCTCTTATTTGTTCAACATACTTATAGTCTCTATGCACCTTGTGCATGCTATCTCACCATGCTTCTTCATGCTCTGTCCATGTCGAGTGCTCTTCTTGATCATCATGGCCACTCTTCAACTTATCTGGTTGTTTAACCCATGTGTCCATCATCACTGGGCATTATACTGAGATTCCTTAACTTGTATCACAGTTGAGACTCTTCATCTTCTCTATCAAAGTCAAGATGATCCTCTCTGTTGTAGTTACAGGCTTCAACACTCTTCCATCTGTCAATCACCTCTAACAATATTCTTCATTCCACTGGAAGATGCCTTGAGCCTCTTCATCTTCTCTGATGATCACACTTAGGCCTGTTTGATTCCTCTGGTAGAAGCCATCAGTCATTTCTAGCAGTTACACTCTAAAGTGCAACAGTAGCCCTCTGATCATACTTAAATTCACCTGCACCATTGGATTGGATCCATAGGATCTTGCGTTTATTTTGCATTTCGGCATTTCAGAATTTCAACATTCTTGTGGTAAAGAGTCTCGATTCTCCATGTCCCAAACTCCAAAATGGATCTTGTCTCTTCAAGCTCTTCTCTACAGCTCTTTGACGATGTGACCACCAACGGTGACCAAGGCCTACACCAAAAAGGTGTTTCCACATTTCACATTTCGTAATTTCAGGACTCCTTTAATGAAGAGTCTCAACTCTTGACTCTTCCAACTCCCGGTATCCGAACCTCCGAAATGGAGTTGGATCAATGGTCCACACTCTTGATGATTCGACGATCCAAATCTATTCATGATTTCACATATCGTGATTTCGGCATTCTTGATGTGAGAGTTCTTGACAACTCCAAGTCCCAGTATCTGAAACTCCGAAATGGAGTCAGATCAACAACATTTTGGGGTTTCACATTTCACCGTTTCGGGACTCTTGTGATGAAGAGTCTCAGTTCTTAACTCCTCCCACTCTCGGTATCTGAAGTTACAAAATGGAGTCGAATAAAAGATTCGGTATTTGCTTGTTTCACATTTCGGCGATTCAGCATTTCGACACTCCTGTGGTGAAGTGTTTCGACACTTCAACTCCTAGTATCTGGGACTCCGAAATGGAGTTATTTCCTAGTCTACAAAACTCTTTGTTGGTGTTCCTATTTCGGGATTTTGGCATTTCTCATTTCGTGACTTCAATACTCTTGTGTTGAAGAGTCTCAACTCTTGACTTCTCAATTTCCCTGTATCCGAAACTCTTTTTTGGTGTGCCTATTTCAGGGTTTCGCATTTCGCAACTTTGGGACTCTTGTCTTGAAGAGTCTCGACTCTTGACTTCTCAATTTCCCAATATCCGAAACTCCAAAATGGACTTTACGCTTCTGATCTTTCCATGCCATTATCCCTGCGTTGTTGAGCTTCCTTGCTTGTCTGTTTGTCATCAAATGAATAAGAACACTCTTGCACTCTGTGTGCACCATTGCACTTTCTCTTCTAAGCTTACGTTGTCCTTGTTTTTCCATCGTTGCATACTCTGATATTTCCATCAATGACAAGCACACCTGCCTGATAAACATGACAACATGTAATTCATCATCTGATACATGGAGAGAAGGTTGACAAAAAGCTTGGGAACATGCAACACATTCTAGAAACTTTCATTGGTGAGTTCAATCCTTCCTTTGCTGGTGACTTCGATAGAAGAGTTGTCCCCCATCAAAATGGGAGGACCTTTACATGCATCCAAAGAAGAATATACTGCTTTTGAGGCAGCCATGTGATGTGATGCTCCTGAATCTACGATCCAAGCATCGAGAGAGGAGTTGATGGCAATCACGACATGGCTAGAATTGCCATTCTTGGAAATCAGATCTTTTGGATTCTTCTTCTTTGCACCCTCGGGGATGTGATCTCCAAAGTTGTTTTGCTGAAGTATCTAAGACATCAGATCTATTTGTTTTTGCATGAATGTGGATTCTGAATGGAATCATTTGTGACAGTATGTGCATTTCTCTCCTTTTCTTCCCTTTTATCCTTTGGATCCAAAGGCATCAGTGAAGGGTTTTGTGTACCCTTCCTTCTTTGTATGTGCATGAGATTTCCACTTATCTTTATCTTTACATTTTTTATATTTTTGGCTACCATCATGCATAGTGAGTGCATGCACCCTTATGCCTTTGATTGCGCCCATGTTGATGAGCTTAGTTTTCTCTTGTGTCAAGGATTCGATAAATTCCTCAAGAGAAGGCATCTTCTAGGTGGCTCCAGAGGTGAATCTGACAATATGGAATGTAGATACAAATACATAAAATTCAGGACCAAGCTTGGAGAGAATGGTGAGAACC
Source organism: Picea sitchensis (assembly GCA_010110895.2). Taxonomy (NCBI): domain Eukaryota; kingdom Viridiplantae; phylum Streptophyta; class Pinopsida; order Pinales; family Pinaceae; genus Picea; species Picea sitchensis. The sequence continues at coordinate 52,459 of SNQJ01S0056868.1, read as the reverse complement.
ATTTGTTTCTCCTCCATTGATTTATCATCCCCACAAGCTTTGAGTTGCAACAGTAAATCCTTAAATTTTGTAAAGAAATATTAGATATTGTCGAAGCTTTTTGGATCCAATGAGAGAAGCTCCACCTCTAACATGTGTCCCCTCATCTCATCCTATTTTTGAAAGAGCCCTTCCAAGATTTTCCAAGCTTCATTGGGAGTCTTACAGGAAGATATGTGAAAAAGGAGATTGGGAGAAATAAGACTGCAAATTGTTCTAAGTGCCTCATCCATGCGATTTAAGTACTTGGATTTTTCTATGGCTGATGTTAGATCTATACCTGTATTCATGGTTAACCTATACAACCCTCTATATTGGAAATGTATGGCTATTTTCTCCTTCCATGCAAAATAGTTGTAAGGTGTAAGAATGAATTCTTTTTGGAATTCCTCCTTTCCGCTGTCTTCAATCTTTTGTACGTGCAAAAAAATTTGGCGTATCTTTTTCTTAGAAGTCCGTTAGCTCTGATACCATGTAAATATGTTAAACCTGCATAGAATAGATCTAGTTAAACAATGATACACACATTTGCAGAGAGAATATAAGAAAGAAGAAGGAGAGAAAGAATGGAAAAATTATCATTAACCGTTGTGAATAATGAATAATTTACACATGATATACTCTATATATCTCAATGAGTTCGACTTGAGGTGAACCAATGCACCATAGTGGTGGTCTAGAGTGATCTAGACACACACCAACAGTTACAAGAGTGAAATTCCACCTATTCTAGTCTCTCAAGCAGTTACGTGAGTGAACTGCCACCTAGTTGAGTTAACTAGTCAACTAGTCTTCAGTTAACTGACTGAACATAGAGTAGTGAGGAGTTAAATCAGGGAATCAAGGCTAATGTGCCACTTTGGTGATGATACCAAGGCAAGGTCGAATTAGCATGGTGATGATCCCAATGTTGCATGGTGACGAAACCAATGCAGCATCTAAACTCAACTCAACTAGTCAAACTGAAGTGCCAACTGAAAGAGAATATTCTCCAAGTGGAATATTCTCCCCTAAATTATAGGATAATGGATAATGACTAATTATAACTAATAAACAAGGAAAAATCATAGGAAAAATAAATCCTAGGTTTGTGTGAAGTAACTCCAACAAATCGTCGATCGAGGAAGGTCATGAACCATTTATCTTGCACGACAAAGTTCAAAGTTCAGGAGTTTGGACCTCAAAGAAAGGAAATTCTCTAACTTCCGACATTGTGAGTCACAAAGTCTTGAAGTACGAAGAGTAGATCTGGATTGTCGAATCACTAAGGGGCTTGGACTGTTGATCTGACATGATGTACTTCCAAGTTCGGGAGTTGGGAGAGTCGGGGTATCTCACAAAAGAATATTCAAAGCATAAAATTTCAAAGCACTTTCTTGATTAGCATGTGGTCATAACCAGTGGTCACATCAGAGGAGAATAGGGGAAGGATCTAGCATCTCCAGGATCTACCTCATAGTTTCGAGAGTTGTGAGATTCGAGGTTACTCACAACAGAATATTCGATGTGCGAAGTCACGAAGCGCCTTTTGGATATGCACTTGATCACAGGTCGTGGTCATGTGAAAGGAAGGGGCTTAGCCAAAACATCTAGTGCCCACTATGTATTTTTATTAGGAAGGGAAAAGGCGCCAAATGGATGAGTGCATAGAGGTTCTCTCTATAACTTCCAGAAGGGACTGGTGGTATTTGCTAGAGAATTTGAAGAGATTCAAGGTGATCACCAGAGGAGATGAAGAGTCTTGAAATAACTGGCAATGGAATGAAGACTCATCATAGAGACAACTCACATATGGAAAAGTGTTGAAGACTGTAACTACCAGAGAGGACCAGGAGTTGTGTGCATAATTTGGCAGAGGACTTTGCATGATAAATATACACAGAATAGAGAAGAGAAGGGGTGTCTTCAATTGTGATTCATGTGGGTAGAAGAAAATGTTGAGGTGCCCATGCAGAGATAGAGCAGAAGAACAAAAAACACAAGATGATGAGAGAAGGAATACACTGATGTAGGCAAAGAAGAGAAGTATAACAGAATAGTGATGATATTGGTAATCCATCAACAAATACTATATCACTGTAATAAATTTTTTTAACAAAGTTTTATATCTCAGGGTGCTAGGGAGGACTATTGTCCTTAGAGTTTTAAGTGGGTTCTTGAACACAGGAAGTTGTAGGTTCCATCTAGTTGCAACCAGAAAAACTAGGGTGGTATGGTGGTGCAAGGGAGAACTATTCTTCTCTATTATACAGGTTGGTGCCTGTGTGACTAGATTTCAGTGCTTCCATCCAGTTGGTGTTGGAACACTCAGGGAGTTGGTGATTCCTTCTAGTGGGTGCTAGAGAAACTAGAGAGTTAGTTCTCTCAGTAGGTTTCATCTTGTAAAATAGAGGTGGTAGCCTCACAAAGAGTTGGTTCTCATAAGAATGATAATGTATAGAAAATAAATACTACTTATCATATGAAGAAGAAGAGGTTTTCTCCCTTTATGGGTTTCCTTAGGAAAATCAGTGTCCCTATGTATTTTGTGTGATTGAACAAATATTGTATATATATGCATGTTAATTTATCAACAACACATTAAATAATAATATAGAAAGATTCAAAAAAGAACTTGAAAATTTTCAAGTTTATATATATATATATATATATATATATATATATATAGAACTGATTCACCCCCACTCTTAGTTATTTTTCCAACACTGTATAGGGACAATCAACCTCCTAGTGCATAGAAAGCTACAATACAGTAATAATATATGTACATGGTGTATTATATTATAATTTAAGAGAGATAAAAAGAAAAAAAGAAAAAAAAAAACAATAAAAAAAAGAAAAGCCATAAAATAAAAACAAATCGACGCGGATGAAAGGTTTTGATAGAATAGAACTACTAGAATAGAACAATGCACTACAAGAAAACCAGATATGGAAAACACTGCATGCATGAGAGAAGTTAATGGGTAGAAAGGCACAATGCATAGTAAACATAGAAAAAAGTTACAAAATGACAACTATCACTGCGACACAACTGTCACTTCTCTGTCCCTCTATAAAGTCAGAAAAAGGGGGGAAATCAAACCATTGTGTTATTTTCTAAGGTGAAGAACATAGAGTTGAGTGGAAGAGTAATAGAGTTTGAATTTGGGCTAGACTCTATCAATTTGGAAGTCTGCAACCTAGATTTCCTCACCATGTCACCACCGAGAGTTGGAGCACCAAGTAGAACCAAATGAAACACACAGAGTATCATTCGGGTGCCATAAACTAAAACAAATGAGATGCCCACCATGGTGGATGTGGATGCAATCCACACACTGGAGTATGAGAACACCACAATGCATGTGGAGGAGGCGAAGGAACCCACATAGGATCCCAAGCAGCCAGAAGAGGACCCCAAATGGATGAAATCCGACATGTCCAGGGGGAAAGGGTTGCAACAAGAAGAACATGCCACAAGTTTGATGTATCGGGGCCTAGAACTCGAAGAGAAGCAAAGAACAGGGCACCAGGACACACCAAAAGTCGAGGTATAATCCCCACAAGCAACAAATAAGGTGTGAGACGAAATCAGTGTCCATGGCATACAATGCACACATGTAGAACTTGCCATGGTAATGTCGAATATCCTCGAAGGTGTAAATGTGGACAACGAGATGGTAGGAGGGGTCAATGGCCTCAAATACTCCAACCATGATGTGTCTTCTTCCATAACATTCTTAGATTTGGCATCACAGAGCTATCTGGAGACCATAGGAGAAGGCCCATCAAGTGCACCACGGTTTGAGCTTGCGTGGTGGATCCTAGGACTGTGCAACACCGACATAATGAACCTACTAGACATACCACACTTTGGTCGTAGTAAACACATAAATTGATGTGTAAATAAGTTGTTAGAGAGGGTGCATAACAACATATTATGGATGGATAGCCTAGTGCCTATCAATTTTGATCTCATTGCAGCAACTACAGGGCTACCCACAGATGGGGAGAAGACAAAACAATACCTAGAAGAAAAAACCGAGGCAAAATCCATCTCAGATGAGATCAGAGCAAAGTATGGTGCAGAGAGGGGTAAAAGGGGTATGAGGATCAATGACATCAACAATCTTGAGACATGATTTGCAAAATGACTTATGGGTTGCAAATTAATGCGTAGGTGCATAAAGCAAGAAGTACCTGCAGGAGTAGTAGTAGTTGTGGCACAATGCACAAATGGGAGTTTGATGCATTGGGCCCCTCATCTACTAAAATAACATCCCTTTGAAGTACAATTGATCCCAAGAAGAAAAAACTTAACAATGACATATTCATGGTATACCTGACATAGATCCAAAATAGAGTCGTAAACACATGGAGGATTCCCATAGAAACTGTCTAGGAGTTTGGTTAGATAGAGAACTTCCAGGAATCACACCACAGGGGAGAGTAAAATTCTGGATTACTTCTGAAATGTTGTTTATAGATGAGTAGACAATGCAGAGGCCCCTGAAGGAAATTGAGATGTTGGACTTGGAATTGCCCAAGATTCCAACCAAAGAGTTGTACAAATTACAAGTGAGTGTCACCCAGGAAATTCAGTCCAGATTAAGGTCTAACGTGACAAACTTACAATTGACACAACAAGACAACACCTCACTAAAGGAGGCACTTAGCGAGGAAGGGAATGAGAAAAATATGGCGCAACAGAAGGTGGATGAAATGGAAAACTAGATCCACACAGTATTATAGGCCATCTCGGATAGTGAAGGAGTACACGGAGTTTCAATGTAAGAGAAAATGTAGAAGATAGTGCAGACGTTGCAACACTACAAGGACCAGATAAAAGAACTAGAGGAGTGTGTAGTTCCCACAACTCCTCCAGAAATCAGAGCGCATAGAGAGTAGGATGTGACAACTTCTGTAGAAAATATCGCACATAACATATACAAGATGACAAAACTGTTGGATAAGAGTGCCCAACTATGGACACAACTTCTATAGGATGGGAGCTTGCAAGAGCTATAGGGGAAGGATGAAAAACTACATGCAACCATAAAATACATCAAACAACAACAGAGAACGATGTCACTGCCAGAAAATATCAATATTTTCACGAAGAAGAAGACTTTATAGGTATAGGAAAAGGAAGTAAAAGCGCATAAGATGGAGAAACATGGTTAGTTGGATCCCCTACAAGAAAAGGAAGGGTAGTTGGTTGTTGAGATGGATGCAACAAAACTTAAGGTAGAGTGCAAAGGCGTGGAAGGAGGAGAGCTGATATAAAACTGAGTCACTGGGTAGCTCCTGGAATATATTTCCAAAAGGAGCAGTTAGGCTTAGGCGCAATGCGAGAGAATCACTGAAATGTATGATGCGTTGTCAAAAGTAGTGAAAAATGTTGGATTTAGGAAGTGACTCGGGAAAATTCACGATTTCAGTGGTTGGGCCTATTGTGCACATGCCCATTTTGGAGAAAATCACGACATGGGAGAAATACAGCTGACAGGAAAAGAAACACGTGGAAAGAAAACTTGCATACAGAGAAGGAAAGCATGTGAGGCGTGCATACAAGACGACCTAATCATGCTAGGTTTATGGTTTTGGTAGGAGGATGTAATGGTTGGTAAGCCAAAAACATGTATAAATAGGTACCTAGGAGGTCTACATCGAGGTTGTTGTTGATGTTGTTCAAAGACTATTATTGATTTTTGTTCGGGTTTTTGGTTGTGGTTCAGAATGTTTGTAAAATTCGATATCATCTTGTAAGATGTTGAGCTGAGGAGAGGAAATAAGGTATATCTTAAGGGTTAGATCACAGGCCAAGGATCCTGGTGTGATCTAGTCTACCTCATTATAGATCGCGACCCACTGGATGGAGAGTTGTTATGCGTGTAGTGTTGTAGTTTTGAAAACACCATAATAAAATAACAGAGCAGCCAAATCTTTGTGGATGTAGCCCAGTAGGCGGTGAACCATGGTAGATCATGTGTTATTTGATTGAATATTGTGTATTTAATTTACTATCAATGATTAGATGTTATAAAAATGCATGAATGACTTAGTTAGATCTGTTATTTTGCATGCATGAATAAGAATGACAGAATATTCAATCTAAGATCAATGTTAGAGTAAAAAAGTGAAGATCACAAAGTGTAATCCTAGATCCCCTCTTATTCCTAGGATGCAAGCACCTGAGCGTTGCATCCACCCATAATAACTATCTCAGGTGAGACTTCATGGTGCATTATGTGCGCTGTGTTGCCTTCTAGTTTACCATGAGGGTTGATAGTTTTAGGGGGTTTTCTTGGAAACCATAGTAGATCTAAACCTAGGTCAACCCGAGAACGGTAGTTAGAGGAAATAAACAACCAAGGAGGGATAGTTCGATACATTCTTTCATTTACTTTTTCCATGGAAGTGCATAATGTGTTTCGTGTCTCTTTGCTAAAGAAATGTGTACATGATCCTAACCATGTTGTTGATTGGCATATGATTCAAGTAGAGATAGAGGGAGACTTTTAGGTCCAACTGGTGTGAATATTGGATAGAAAAGTCAAAATGCTTTGAAATCGAGTTATAGAGTTGGTAAAATTTCAGTGGACCTGCTACGGTCCTGAAGATTGTACCTGGGAGAATGAATATGCCATGTGGGCATATTAACCACAATGTTTAGAATACATTTCATAATTTTGATTCTTGTTTTGTATATGCACTGATGATAGCACCAAAATAAGGGGGAGGGGATGTAACACCTCGGGTTTTGAGCCCCATATTAAATAATGTATTGTTACATTGATGAGAGGCCAGAGTACCCAAAAAATAATTAAAATGCTAGTATGCCTAAGAAATGTAATGTTTTGATGATTATTAATAATAAATACATCGTTGGCTACTAGACGGACAAGGATTAGAGTTATAGAGGACTATGATTCCACAAGAGAGGGGGATGAAGGGGCCAAGTGCTTATTTATTTTATATTACCCATTTTTTTGTGTAATGGGGGGGGAATTAGTTACATGAGCTTTTGGGGGAATACCAAGAGGTTATTGATCCACACGAATTAAAAAAAACCTGTCACTGGTCTGTGGAAGGGATGGGTTCGTTCATTATCCCATTGGAAAATACTCTCATTCATGTTCCCCATTCTGTAGTTGTTGTTGGTCACCTCACAAATTCATTCACCTATTCTCTTCATTTTTCATCCTCTCTCATGGAGTATTCACTCTGTCCTTCTCTTCATTCACTCATCTTTCCTCACTTTGGTGTCTTCTCTTGGGAAAGGCATATGAACTGATGAAGAGAAGCCACAGTTTTGTTGGATGTATAAATTACTGGTGTAGTCCAACCATGATCTGAGGCCTGCATTTCTGGTATGCTTGGACTATGACCAACTTTGATCATAGTTGCGAGTCCTGAGAGTTCCATCATGGAGATTCTGGACCAGCTGCATTGGAGCCTTTAATGGAGAGGGACTGGCTAAGGGACTACATGGAAGAGAAGGGTGGAAGTTTATTCTCTTGGGTGGTGCAGGCTAGGTAGAAGAGAGTTGGGTACTTGGATTTTTGTAAGTGCTGGAGAATCCTATGAGATCTTGAGTGCTGACTGGTTTGGGAAGCCAAGTAACACTCTAGAACTGTCCTTGTGGATTCATATCCATGGATCGAGGGTGACATTGTTGTTGAGACTTGGAACAACTGTTTCTACGGTTGGGTGCAACATCCTTGGTCTGTAGCCAGTTGGTGTCTTTTTTTTATAAAATATAAGTTCTCTCTATTATGGTTTCCTTTTCTTATGTATTTATTTCCGATGTGTATCAATTATTGTACCTCATATTGTACCTATAATATGCATGCTTTCTAGTTAATGTTGTGCATGGCATATCATGCATGTCTTTTTATGTTGTGGTATGAATATTGATCATTGCATGCATGTATTTCATGCTTATTTATTAATTAAGTGTTATCATAGTTTCCAAATCAGCCAAGTGATGCATTCTTGGTGTGGCATGCCTTCCGGTGGGAGGTTGGGTATGTTACGGTTTGGTAACAGAGAAGAAATGTAGTGGCATTTCTCGACCTGTGGGTGGCTGGGGACGTTACAAGAGAGAGGTAAAGAGATAAAGGGGGGTATAGTGGGAGGGGGATACAAAGTGATGGGTAGATGTAGGAGAGAGAGAGAGGAGAGAGGGGTATATGTATAAGAGAGAGAGAGGAAAGATATAGTGGGAGGGAGGGGGAGAGAGAGAGGGAGTATTGGGGGTAGAGAGAGGGTGGGTGATTGTGTGAAAGGGGGAGATAGGAATAAAAAGAGAGTGTGTGAGAGTGAGGGAGACAAAGAAAAAGGGGAGGGGTGGTAGAGAGAGAGAGAGAGAGACGGAGAGGAATTAGGGGCAGAAAGGGAAGAGGGGTATATAGAGGAAAAGAGAGAAACGGTGGAAGAGTGGGGGAGATAGAGTGTAGTGTAACTAAATGTTCAATAATCATTAATATTTTTAATTAACTATCGTGAAGTACTACATATATTCACTAAGGTTTTAAGGATTTTTATATATACAACATTTTCATTTATTGTTCTAACACATACATAAATAATTATATGAATATATCTATTTTTATATAGTTTTTCTCCACCAAGAAGTATTAGAGAAAGGATGGGCCTCAACACCATGTTTTCTACACTCAATATTGTTGAAGGATTAAGATAAATACAAGAAGATTTTTTATATGTTAAAGAAAAATTGGGGAAATTTTTGGAAAATTTGTCAGAGGAAGACTTTGAGGAAGAACATGGAAATGAAGATCAAAATGAAAAATTTGATGAGATTAATGTTGTTATGAATATTACATAAACTAACATTACTAGTCTGGTATTGAATAAAATTGATAGTGCAAAGAATAATATTGTAAGAATATGGGTCGAATCTGGTTGGGAAGTATCGTTGGGTCTTAGGACTCTAGAGATAAAGTGTCTTGTAACACTCGATGAATAGAAATGTATAAGAATGCCTGATCACCTCCAAGACCTAGGAATATATCTGGTGGAGAAAGAAGCTCGTGGATTTCCATGTTGTCTTTAGCTCCCAACTCACAAACTTTTTTCGTAATGTTCCCACTTAATCAACAATGCGAGGAATTAGCATGGTTCAACAAAAATATGGTGATTTCTTCCAAATTCCTACAGAATTTATCAATAGTATTGTCAACATGAGAAGGTTGCAAATGCTGAGAGCTTCAAGTAATTTTTTGGAAATATTTTTCAAGGTGATGAGACACATAGATATTTTATGGATTTTCTATGAGATATATTTATTTTCCTCCCTACCTTCTTGGATTCAAATAAATAATTCATACTCCTCCCTACCTTCATGGATTCCAATAGAGAATATAAGAGTCTTATAACTAGTAGAGAAGTAATACCCATAGTGATTAGAAGGACTAATATCGATTTTGGGAACTTTGTGGAACATTGAAATCAAGGAACCTCTTCAGTTGAGGTAGTTGAATATTAGTTTTGACCTTTTCCAGTTACCAAAATTCATAGAGCAGTTGAAGGACCTAGAAAATATTGAACTGCACCAATCTAAAGGATTATTGATGGAATATTTCCTTTATATCCACTCATTTAAACACTTAACACTCATGGTAGGATTGAATTCATTTCCATACTCTTTGGGGAACTTCACACACCTCCAACATATTGACTTATTGTGGTGCAGTAATTTGCAACTGCTATCTCCATCCCTTGGAAATTTAACAAATATCCAACATATTATACTCGTGGGGTATGGGACATTGAAAATACTACCACACTCCTTCACAAACTTGATTTGACTTAAATATATTGTTTTTAAATACAATCATGACTTGACCCTCTCTAGAAAAATACTTGGGAATATCAACATGATTGAAAGATTAAAATTATATTATTGCGGAAAAATAGAAGTATTCCCTCCCCAATTAACACATCAACAATCCCTGGAAGAACTACTTTTTGATAATATAAAGTTGAAAAAAATGCCAAGTGCCATTGGAGACCTCCAACAATTGACATCCTTGTCAATAACGTATTATCCATGTTAGCACCATGATTTTCATAGCTAAGGGTAGAGGTTTATCAACAATTTGCAAAGTCATTCATGTTAACAACAATATTTTTCTTATGCCTAACATCATCTAACATCTCCAAGGGCTGGTTTCAAAAGGAAGCTTTATCATTTATTATTTATGTTTCCATTTGCAACTGCACACTGCAAAATACACTGTGTGTTGCAAAGTTCACTGCGCGCTGCAAAAAATTTTGCGCTATAGTGCAAAGGATTCTGTTGCGCATAGGATGCTATCACACATGGGATGTTGTCGTGCAAATCATTCTGACACACATGGGATGTTGTCACGCATAGGATTCTCTCGTGCAGTGGATTTTGTCACACAATGTATTTCATCGCGATGTGGTCTATCGCGCATGAGATTATGTCGTTCATAGGATGTTGTCACGTAGTGGATTTTGTCACATAGTGGATTTCACTGCGCAAAGGATTTTGTCGCGCGTGAAGGATGCAGATGATGTTGTTGTGCAGTGGATTTCACTGCATAGTGGATTTCATCACATAGTGGGTGTTCACTCATAGTATGGTGTCATGCATAGGATGTTTTCACACAAAGGATTTTGTCGCACAAAGGATTTTCCTGTGCACAGGCTACAGGACATGCTGCGCAAATGACTGGTTTAGTGTTCAACTTTAAGATCACTTTCTGAACAACTAGAGAGGAATTTTTAACATCCCCTAAAGGTTTTCATTGAGGACAAAATAGATAATAAAAACCTCTCTCATATTTGAAAGAATATTCATATTTTTGGAGGTGAGAAGGAATATTTGAGCCATATTTTTCCATTTTCATGATTTCTTGTTTGAGACATGTTTTGGTGACACGTATTCCATCCATATGGAGACAAATTTAAATAAACCAAGAGATATTTTTCTTTATAACGAGCCTACATCCAAAAACCTCCCCCAGTTTTTAAAAATTTATTATTATTTAGGATATATTATGCCATCGCTAACCCCTATTTTCCCAGTCTGTTGCACAATCTGTTGCATTTTTGTTGTAGGTTATTATTGCGTAGAAGACTTGTTGTGCAAGGGTGACAAAGTGTCCACCAGTGCACATGATGACTAATCACAACCATATGTTTGAATTTTTATCATGATAAATGATTGTAAATAATATTTCGGTTAGAATTATGGTTTGGCAAAGTCGAGTTTTCTATTTTTAGTAAATCCGTTGAAGTTATTGTGCTCTTTCAAAGAAATCAGATCCATGATTCTAGGAGGGAGTAGTTCGACCATAGAAGCCAAGGGTGACATTATTTTTATATATATGGGAATCATTTTCATGTAAATGGGGTTGATTGGAAAAAATAGTGTAGACAACGACTATTGAATGTAGCTTTTAAGCTCGATTGAAACTTAATTCAAAGGTCCTGAAACTTCAACGAAAAGATTCTAACAGTGGAAGTTTGATAGATCATACTCTCTCTTTGCGTACGTGATTTCCTGTGTTCTTTATATTCATATCTGTATTTTTTTTTCTAAATAGGGACATGATTGGAATCTATAATTCATTGTGCGGTGCTCTAGATTTTTCCATTTAGACGACTACGTTTCTTCTAAAAGTGAACTCTGAATTCATACCCTGCGGTGCTCTAAGTTTATTTATGTGTTTTTCTCTCGCCACACACAATGATTTTTAACTGAAATATTGTTTCTCATTTATCCTTTATCCTCTCAAGTTCAGTCACTAAGTCATTTGTTTCTATTGTTTTCTTAAATTGATTCCATAGCCCAAGGTTTTGCTCTTCATTCACCAATAGAACCAGAAATATTGTATAAAATTGTTAAATCTAGCCGAAATTTTAAAGCCATAACCTGTACAGAGATGAAGTTTGAGAGAGAGCCCTCTCCAGGTTGGAAAGTCTAGTTTCTGGCCTCAAAGATGGTTTGTAGGTTGCCTCTGTGATTTCTTTTTCCAGCTGAACGAAGTTTACAGAGTGCTAACATTTTGGCGTCGTTGTCGGGGAAGAAATTGGAAATTTTCACTGGGAAAGAACGACATGGTTGAGTTATGAGGTATGAGAGGAGAAAACACTTCAACACATATTGGTTGTATTCCTTGTATGGCGACTTCACACATCAAAAAATTATTTGAAGGTGATTCCACTGAAAGAAAAATCTAGAGCTAAATTTTTCATGGTGACTCCAATCAAGATTCAAATGCAATTCAAAGACTCCACTAGAGAATGAGATCTGTTGATAGAGATATGGAATAGCAGTATGGAAAAATCAAGTACTCAAGCTTAAGTTTATTTCAAGAAGTACTTTTTTGTTTTATCAATATCCTCTTATCCTTTCCCGAGTTTTTCAAAACAATATTTCTTCACTTATCGCGTTTAAATGAATCCCAGAGATATACCCTTGTATATACTACATTGCAAACTATAGGTATACCACCTTCTTGTATAACCGATATTCCCCAGGCTCCTTCCTCTAAACCATATCATGTTCATGATCATTCTTGTGAGATTAATGAAACCAAAATCGAGCATGTACCTTCTTCTCTTAATCCTGCACCCTCCAAGATTCAAGAAAGATATAGTCCTCTTCAATTGCCTTCCATCCTTCATGACTTTTCTCTAAAACATTATAAGTACCTTCCTAGGTTCGATGGAGATCTTGATGGACATTCAGCCTAAAAACATATTCAGGTCTTTGAACATTTTATAGACATTTTTGAGATTGAACATGATGATGTGTCTATGAGGGAATTTTCTTAGTCCTTACAAGGAGATGCCAAATCATGGTTCAAAAATTTGCAGCCTCGGTCGATTATCTCGTGGGATGAATTGAGGGAATCTTTTCGTAGATTTTGGGGTGATAGAAAGTCATGGAATCTACTCCTTTCATATTTTTATGCCATGAGAAGAATGAAAGATGAAACCATCTCAAATTTTAGTAGGAGGTTTGATAGTCTTTATTATAAACTTCCTAAAGAAGTCCAACCTCCTGAAGTTGCTGCCATTGTAATGCCCATATCATTCTAAGGATTAATTTAATTTCATAAACAATTCATTTTCTAAACGGAGATAATGATTTCACAGCATATATTTATTTTCTCAACAGCAATTTCGGTAATTTAGATTTATCACAGGGTAATTATATTTATTTCTCAAATGTTAATTTCGTAATTCTAGGATTTATCACGTGGCAATAACTTCTCTCTCTCGGGTAAAAATGAGATAAATGCATAACTTGAAAAATAATTCATAATCTGATGCCAATTTATGTTGCCTTGCCGCTACCGCCCCCTGCTGATACAATGATTACCCCCGCCACAAACAAGCAAATAACTACCCAAAAATACTGTCCTCCCTGAAAACTAGGAAAACTATCAGTTCCGTGATATCTACTGACATCCCCGCCCCTCCCTGCGTCTAAAACCTTCAAAGAACACCTGCCCCCTCTCGTGTTCCATTGTAGGGTGCCAACTGGGCAATTACTCATAGGGAGGGTGGAGGTGTTTCTCCCTAATCGGTATCCTCCGAACCCTCGAAGTCCCCGGAGGACGGTGCACGCCCCCAAGACATGTGATGAGGACTGGCCATTGCCCGCTAGGGAAGCTTGGTCAAGATAACAACACTTCCGCTTACAGGTTCTATTTGGAGTTAGGTTAATATAGTTGGTGCTCCAAGATGGTCTAGCATAGGACGGATAGGATGGGAGACGAAGTAGTTAGAAAGGAAGGATGAGTAGATAGTTGAGACATATGGGACTCATTCGCGGTGGAATTTTTACTTGGAAGAAAAAAAAAAATGTGTATATATGAATATTCTTTATGAAATCAAAACACACCTTGTTTAAAACAAATTAATTAACCGACAATTGTAATAAAAGGAATTCTCACGCAATTAATTGATGGTTGTCTTTATAGCAGACTAGTATTGCCGACTGGATTGGATGCATACATAAAATACTAAAGGACAGACACTTGATTATTAGTACATGTACATGGTGAATTGTATGTACCAGCTACACATACATTTCTTTGTACATATACACTAGTATGTATGAGTTTCCCTTTTCTCGTATCTATTAAGATACCTTAACTTCTGGACGAAGTTTCCCTCGGCAGGGTGTATGTAATGACCCTTTACTTATTAATATGAATAATTTCATAAATAATCCTAAACATTAGCTAAATTATATTAATTATTATAACCCACTAATTATATGTTATTAATTAATTATTTGATTAAGTGATTATTGAAGCATGATTAACTCCTTAATTAAGGGTTACTGAATGATTATCCATTAAATGAGACATTAAATGATTAAGCATTAAACTAATGGTTAGTGATTAATTGATTATTAATTAAGTAATTGATTAATTATGTATTAAACAAGGGTGGAAAATAAAATATAAGAGTTAATGGGGTTACGATCCCATGAGGGATGTAACGAACCCATAATGTGAAGGGAAACATTTAATGAAGGATAAGACCATTAAATAGAAATAAATGAACAGATAAGGCACTAATCAATGGATAAGGTGTTTGGTGGGGAGTAAAGGTGCAAGGGCGGTGAAGGAGGCATAAGGGAAGGAGAAGGGTTATGGAGAGGGATATTCATTCATGCATCCGACGGGAGAGGGATTTTTTTTCGAAGCATTGGGACAGAGTTAGTTGACGTTGGATTTACAAAGGCACCTGGGTCAGGTTTTGGGCTCGGAGGGGTAGGACGCCCATAGATGTCCTAGGGCTAGGCTGACTAGCCTAAGAGGGTGGCCGGTTTTGGGGTGTCTTCGTGAGCAAGCTGCTGCGGAGCAGATTCAAGCAGGAGGCAACATCAGATTAAGGTTAGTTATGAATCTTTGGAATGAAATTGTTAATAAATTTTACTTATTGTGAATATCGATGACATGCAAAATTGAGTGAATTTCAAAATTTCCGCTCTATTCATTTTGTAGTTTAAATTAAATGATGGTCACCACAACCATCCTCCATGTTGTAATATTAGTTGTTGTCATTGATGTCAACCCTAGTCATGGTTTTGGAATCGCAAGATTGATGAAGGTATTTGGACATGAAGGAAATGCACATGTATTGGCAACAATCGATGGATGGATAGTGTACATCATTTTATTTCCGGTGGTATGTATAACGCCACATGGATCATCATCATGGTTGAGGAGAAATGAATTTTAAAGATGACAAAGTGAATTGAAGAAGGAAGTACATGTGGGCCTCAAGATAATTAAAGAAAAGAATTACAAAATAATAAAGTGCCTGAATCTCCACCAAGAAAGCATGTCGCGTATAATAAATATCATTATACATTCATTTGATACATGTAAGTCAAATTTAAGAGGAAATCAAGTAAATAAGGTCGGATTTCAAGGGAGGATGAAGTATTTTGGTGTTGTGGTTCTAAGGTATGTTATTTTCAGTCATCTTACCATTTTTGCTATAAATTTGTTTCTAGAACGATTTAGATGGTGAAATTCAAGTTATGGTATTGATAAGACATATCATTACATGTTGTAAAAATTTCATCTCTTCATTCACTATAATTATGAGATACACTCTATGGAGGATAGGGTTTGTGACTACCTCGAAGCTAACTAATAAACAGTGTTCCACGTAAAAAAAATCATAACTTCTTCATCAAGAATCCAAATTAATGGGAAAAATTTTCATTGGAAATCATAATGGACTGTAGTTTTTTGTGTGTGAGTTTCCAAAATCGGATGTTAAATATGGAGCTGCGGGGCATTCTCAGACAAATCTGCCCTAATAAACCTTGAATTGAACAAGGGTCTACCATTCTCTATAACTTGTTTTTGGAGAGGATTCAAGGAGAGAAACTTGGAGGAGTTTCAGAGAGAATACATTGAGTAATATTATCTATAGGATCATTACCCAAGAATTTAATAATTTCATAAATTGAAGAAGTCTAAGGAAACATTACCGTGTTCTATGTGATGACTAGTTGATGGTGATGATTTAATGTAAAGTTTTATTATCTCCTTACATTCTGGGATGGGGAAGGAAGGGCAAGGATGGAGAGTTCAAATCTCTTGGATATTTGAGGATTGTATCTTCCCCTTGAGGTTTATCCTCCCTTTACATTTGGAAGCTATAGCTACCTTCAAAGTCATTACTTCCCTGAACAATAACTATTGATTACTTCTCATATATTGCATGGTGTATTGTGGTGTAATATGTAACTCTTTATAAATATTGTTCATTCTCACATTGGATATAATTGAATGGTTTAAGCATAAGCTTGGAAAAAGGTTTTAATTGAAATTCTGATAATCGGATTCACCCCTCCTCAAGATCAACAATTATATCGAGCTGGTTACCTCCAAAGACAGTCTAACCACTGGAAGGAACACCCTAAGAAGAAATGGAAGACAAAATTCCAAATGGGATTCCACCATTTGATGGAATCCAATTTTGAATATTGGATTAATAGAATGAAAACTTACTTGAAAAATCTTGGTGCGGATGTTTGGTTCTCAGTTGCCTAAGGATACAATGCTTTGAAGAAACCAAAGAATGCAACTCAGAAGGAAGCAAAACAGAACAACAAATTGACAATAGATACCATCCTGGATGGATTGACAGATTCAGTGAAATCCAAGGTGGGATCATGTGCATCATCAAAAGATCTTTGGGACAAGCTACAAGACCTTTATGTAAGGGAGAAGAAAAAGAAGAAGAAGAAGAAGTTGAAGCAAATTACAACATCTCAGATTTCAAAGAAGAAAATAGAGATCAGTTCTTTTTCTTTAATTGCGAAGGAGTAGGTCATGTTGAATTTGAATGTCCTCATACAAGGAGTGAAATAAATGACATTGAAGAAGAAAATTCCAATGAAGAAGAAGAAAATCATGAAGAAAAAATTATTCAACAAGCAGATGAGAATCTTAAAAAATTGAAGCATGTTGAGATTGAAAATACCAAGCTCAAAGACACGCAAAGAAAACTAAGAAGTGAATTGGGTAGTTCTGAAAAGACGGTTGTAAGCTTGAAGAAACAATTAGAAGACTTTGAGAAACTAAGAGAAGAAACCATTTCCTTGAAAACTCTACTCGAAGAAGAAAGAAGAATAGGAGAAGTAAGGAATGTCCAAATGATGGAGAAAGAAGAAGATTGTGAGAAACTTGAACAAGAAGTTGTCTCATTGAGGAAGAGCTTAAGAAACTCTCAAGTGCCAAAAGACTTAACACATCTTGGATGCATGGGTGAAACTTCATACAAAGAAGATGCAAATGGTTGAAGAAAGAGCTATATAGACAGTTGATGAGAAGCGGACCAGGATACCAGAAAGAAGGAATGATTACAAAAGAGATGAATATCTAATAAGACCTCCTACCTTCAGGAATCAAAGAAGCTTCAATTAGTATGAAGGAAACTACAGAAGAATGGATCATGAACCTAGATGGACTACATCACAAAGAATCCCACTTACTCCAAGGTATCCAAATTTCTTTTTTGGTCATTGTTATACTTGCAAAACTTTTGGACATAAGGCATTTAATTGCAGAATCAATGAAAGGAACACATACGCAAGAAACATGAATGGTGTAAATAGAAGATATGGAAATAATCATGGATTTGTCAACATAAGTTATAATTCATTTTCCCCATTGATGGACAAAATATTGCATGCTACAAATGTAATTATCTTGGTCACAAGGCATGAGATTGCAGATATATGAATGAAGATGTCCCTATGCCAACCATAGTGAGGAGAAGGAAAGATATTCCAAACAATGAAGATTGTCGAATAGCATTGACCACCAAAGAATGTAAAGAAGAATATGAATGGTACATAGATAGTGGATGTTCTTCACACATGACCGGGGATCAATACAAATTCATCATCTAGAAGAGAAAGGGTGCCAATGTTGCATTTGGAGATGACTCATCTGCCAAAATACTTGGAGAAGGTGTAGTAGAGCTTGGAAGCAAAAATGTAAAAGAAAAGAATGTCTTATTGGTTGAATACTTGAAGCATAATCTACTCATTGTTAGTAAAATGTGTGATCAAGGATACACTCTTACGTTTGACTCTCGAAAATGAAAAATCAGAGAAAATAACTCAGGAAGATTGGTTGCAACTGCAACAATAAGACCAAGTAACATATATGTCCTAAAACCATGAAAAAACTCCAAGGAATAAAGAGACCATAAAAACGAAGTGTTATTAAGTGCTATATGTTCAGGGGGAGCAACCCCAAAGAAGAGAGTTACATTTTTCCATTAAATTCAGGGGGGAGCAACCCCACCCTTTTCCATTGATGTCAAAGGGGGAGATAAATTGGGATCATGATGACAAGGGGAGCATGAGTGTTTCCATCAATGACAAAGGGGGATATTGTTGGAAGATTGGTTGTTGTCATTGATGTCAACCCTAGCCATGGGTTTTGGACCGCAAGATTGGTGAAGGTATTTGGACATGAAGGAAAATGCACATGCAGATAGAAAACCCATGGATGGATAGTGTAAATCATGTTGTTTCCGATGGTATGTGTCACATCACGTGGATCCTCATGGTTGAGGAGAAATGAATTTTTGAAGATGACAAAGTGAATTGAAGAAGTACATGTAGGCCCTGAAGATAATTAAAGAAAAGAATTACAAAATAAGAAAGTGTCAAGTCGGCCCTAATGTTAAAAGAAAGTGAAATAAATGGTATAAATAAATATCATTATACATTCATTTGATACACAAGTCAAATTTCAGAGGAAATCAGAAGTAAAGAAGGTCAGATTTCAAGGGAGGCTGAAGTCTTTTGGTGATGTGTTCTAAGGTATGTTATTTTCAGGTCATCTTACTATTTTTGATATACATTTTTTAATAGAACAATTCATATGGTGAAGTGGCTATGGTATTTATAATATATAGAAAGGTACCTGTGGTAAAAATTGCATCTCTTGATTCGCTATAATTATGGAGATACACTCTGTGGAAGATGGGGTTTGTTACCAATCCTGAAGCTAGTCAATAAACAGGTGTTCCGGGTAAAACAATCATAACTTATTCATAGAGAATCCAAATAACGTGGGACAAATTTCATTGGAAAGCATACAGAATTTATATTCTTGTGTTTGAGTTTCAGAATCAGATGTTAAATATGGAGCACAGGGCATTCTGTACAAGTTCAGTCTCTTGAATAAACCAAAATTGACAAGGTCTGTCATTCTCTCTATAACTTCTTTTTAGGGAGGATTCAAGGAATGAAACTTGGAGGAGTTTTAGAGAATACATTGAGTAATATTATGTACAGGATCAAAGTACTACAAGAATTTAAGTATTGTAGAAATTGAATAAGTCTCAGGAAGCATTATCAGGTTCTACATGATGATTAGTTGATGGTGATGATTTAATGTAAAGTTTTATTATCTCTCATATATTCTTGGGTGAAAGGAAGGGGAAAGGAAGGAGAGTTCAACTCTCTCTAGATATTGGAGGATTGTATCTTCCTCTTGGAGGTTTATCCCTCCCTTTACATTTGGAAGTCATTACTTTCCTTGAACAATAACTATTGATTATTTCTCATATATTGTGCATGGTGTATTGTGGTGTATTGGTGTAACTCTTATAATATTGTTCATTGCTCATTGGATATAATTGAATGGTTTAAGTATAAGTTGAAAAAGGTTTTA
>SNQJ01S0056867.1:43752-55411 GCA_010110895.2 Picea sitchensis | reverse complement strand
ATATTCCACCTGGAGAATATTCTCTTTCAGTTGACACTTCAATTTGACTAGTTGAGTTGAGTTTAGATGTTGCATTGGTTTTGTCACCATGCAACATTGGGATCATCACCATGATAATTTGACCTTTCCTTGATATCATCACCATATTGGTGCATTATCCTTGATTCCCTGAGTTAACTCCTCACTACTCTATGTTCATTCAGTTAACTGAAGACTAATTAACTAGTTAACTCAACTGGGTGGCAATTCACTATTGTAACTTTCTGACAGACTAGACTAGGTGGTAGTTCACTCCCGTAACTGTTGGTGTGTGTCTATATCACTCTAGACCACCACTATGGTGCATTGGTCCTCCTCCAGTGCACACTCATTGAGCTATACATAATATATCATGTGTAAATTATTCATTTTCACAACGATTAATAAGAATCCTTTCATTCTTTTCTCTCCTTCTTCTTCTTTCTCCAATTCTCTCTGAAAATGTGTGTATTAATTTTTATCTAGATCTATTATGTGCAGATTCAACACATTTACATGGTATCAGATCCGATGGACTGCTAAGCAAAATCTACACGAAAATTTTTTGTAGTTACAAAAGATTGAAGACAACGGAAAGATGGATTTCCAAAAAGAATTCATTCTTACACCTTACAACTATTTTTCATGGAAGGAGAAAATAGCCATACATCTATGAACCAGAGGGTTGTACAGGTTAACCTTGAATACATATACAAAACCAACATCATCCATAGAAAAATCCAAGTACTTAAATCGCATGGATGAGGCACTCGAAACAATTTGCAGTCTTATTTCTCCTGATCTCCTTTTTCACATATATTCCTGTAAGACTCCCAATGAATCCTGGAAAACCCTGGAAGGCCTATTTAGAAAACATGATGAGATGAGGGGACACATGTTTGAGGTGGAGTTTCTCACATTAGATCCAAAAAGCTTCAAAAATATCCAATATTTCTTTACAAAATTTAAGGATTGACTGTCGCAACTCAAAGCTTGTGAGGTTGATAAATCGATGGAGGAGAAACAAATGGTTCTCACCATTCTCTCAAAGCTTGGTCTTGAATTATTTGTATTCGTATCAACATTCCATACTTTCATATTCACCTCTGGAGCCACCTGGAAGATGCCTTCTCTTGAGGACTTTATTGAATCCCTGACACAAGAGAAAACTAAGCTCATCAACATGGGCACAATTAAAGGCCCAAGGGAGCATGCACTCATTGTGCATGATGGAAGCCACAAATATCATAAATCTAAAGATAAAGAAAAACGGAAAGCTCATGCACATCTGAAGAAGGAAGGGTACACAAAAACCTTCACCAACGCCTCCGGATCCAAAGGGGAAAAGGGAAGAAAAGGGGAGAAATGCACGTATTGTCACAAAGGATTCCATTCGAAATATGCATGCATGAAGAAAAAAATAGATTTGATGTCTCAAATACTTCATAAAAACAACTTTGGAGATCACATACCCGAGGGTTCCAAGAAGAATAAGCCAGAAGATCTGAATTCCAAGAAAGGAAATTATGGCCATGCCTTGATTGCCATCAACTCCTCTCCTGATGCTTGGATCATTGATTCAGGAGCATCACATCATATGGTTGCATCAAAAGCAGTATATTATTCTTTGGATGCATTCAAAAGTCCTTCTATTCTGATGGGGGACAACTCTTCTGTCGAAGTCATCAACAAAGGAAGAATTGAACTCACCATCAGAAGCTTTGAGAATGTGTTGCACATTCCCAAACTTTATGTCAACCTTCTCTCTGTGTATTAGATGAAAAATTCCAGCACTGGAAAGAAAGTCATATTCACACCAAATTTTGTGGATATCTACAACATGCAAACCAACTCCAGGGTTGCTACCAGTGAGGTAAATCATCAGTTTAGATTGTATACTTTTTCTGAATTCATTGAACCTGATTCCGCTTTACTACTTACTCATGCTGATGAAAGTAGTAGGATATGGCACGAAAGGGTTGGAAATTTGAATTTCAGATACATGTAACAACTTAGCACGAAAATATTGGTTGATGGTCTACTAGCTTTGGCACAAGGGAAGACCCAGGGTTCAACGCGCAAGAGCGCACCAACAAAGCCCTAACTACCGACCCTTTCGGCAACACCTGCGAAGAAGATGAAGTCTCACCCGAGGTAGAGTCAGGGGTGGTTGCAAGACTCAGGTGTCTGCAACCTTAGCTTGGACACAGATCTATATTTATATTGCTTACAATGCACTTAGCATCAGTTATTCCTTAACATACATTCATTAATACACTTCGCAGAAAGCACAGAACACCGTAGTAATTACTCAGATCTAGCACGTAGCAATGATAAACAGGTTATACTTAATAGACTAAGCACTTAGCATATTATGTATAATATTTAGCATGCATTCATATCTCATAAGCACAAAGCATCAATAGATCTATCTAAACATATCAGAGCACTTAGCAAGAGAGAGACAAACACATCAGCACAATACACAGAGTTACCGTGGTTCACCCCCACCCTTGGGCTACGTCCACAAAGTCTTCTTTTGTTATTATCTTCGGTAAACCAAGTTACAACACAAAGCCTTCAAGATCATACCCTGCCTAGGACAAGAGATCTGCGCAGCTCACTAGATCCTCTTTCCCTGGGTATATCCAAGCACTAAGTGCTCCCCTGACCCGTTCACTCAACACTTACAATACTTACAGTAGGCATAGAGATCTTACAGTCACACAGACATCTGATCACATAGATCTACTTTATGCACTAAACCATTCACTTTACATCACACACCCCCCTTTTCATACGCATCTCCTACCCTTCTATTTATACATACAAAAGGCCTAAATAAGGGCCGATATCCATTTCCCATTACAATATTCCCAAAAATCCCAAAAAAGGGGCGGAGATCCCGTGATCTCCTCTTTGCCATGCGCTCCTTCTCCGACTGGATGTTGGAGTACCGAAAATGGTCAAATATGACCAATTATTCCTCAAACTTGGTCAAGGGCCAACATGCCCCCAACACTCACCTGTGACTCATCCCGAGTCACTTAGGTCTGACCAATTTCGCTTTGAATGCCTCAATCTTGGCTCGAGTTGCTTCGACCTGCTGCTTTGCGATTTCCTCCTGCTCGGAGAACTCCTGGATGAGTGTGTTATTGATTGGTCCTTCTAGGCACTGCTCTGCTATAATCACAACCTGTTGTAGCTCTGTCCCTTGGTTCTAAATCTCTAAAAATAGTTGACATGCCTTATCCTGCAAAGATTGAAGTTGTTGTGTCACTTCCATGACCTTGCTTTGGATCATGTGGATCTTCTGTTGTGCGACACGTTGTTCATGGGATCATGCCATTTTCTCTATAGTTTATAGGACCTTCAACTACATCCGAAGTCTATCTGCATGTTGCTTTGCCTCTTGGAGCTACGACTCCAGTTTATGTAATTTCGAGTACTCGGTCAGGTTCTCAAGTATCTGCGCACTTCTGGTACTTAGTTGTTTGCATTCTTTAGTGAGTTCTTTAATCCTTTCTACTGTACCTCGGGCAGTTATTTCTCGTTGGTCGCGCTCTTCTTGCGGGGTACTTGGGATGATCTGAATCTCTAAGTCCACAACTCTTTGTTGCAGTTGCTGAATAACTTCAACAAGCTTCATCACTTGATGATCTAAGGGTTCTTCAGCCTTTTTTTCTAAGCTGGTCATAGAGAAAAATTCTCTGTTGACAACTTCTTCGATTTCAATCTGCTTCGCGAGAAGTTTCTCCTTCTCCTTTTGGATTTTTGCTCTGTCTCTATCAAATTTCTCATGGATGGCCTCCTTCTCTTGTTGTGCAGCTCGACGATGCTCTATGATTTACTTTTGTGCTTGCTTTAGGGCCTGGGTGGCCTGCGCTGTTACTTCTTGCTCTTTTCGAAGGCGTACTTTGACTATGTTGGCAATCCTGCGGAGTTGAACCGATTCATCTCATGCTTCTGTTGTTCCTTCTGGCATGGGCGCAGTGGAGACTACGCGATTAGACTGAAGTACTCGCTGCACTCCTTGGAGCTCGGCTTCAATTCTGTCATACATTGTTTGTTTCTTGGCCTCCTGCTTTTCTGTAATTTCTTCTATGGCTTCATTCAAAGTTGTGAGGAGAAAGATGAAGTCATCGGGGTTGAGTGTGGTCTTCATCTTGGTCACGGTCACTTTTTCTTTCTTCTTAGAGGAAGACTTCGAAGGTGACCCTTTTCTCTTATTTGGAACTTCGACTTCTTCTTTTGGTTATTGTTTGACTTCCTCTAGGTCGTCGTTGTTACCTTCTTGATCGAGTGTGATGGAAGTTGTCTTTACAGAGTAGTTATCTACATCCTGAACCTCTTCAGGCTTCTTTATTTCCTTTGTCTTCTTTGTCTTCTTCATCTTACTGGGCCCAAGTGTGTCCTGCGTAGGTTCTAGGCTGTCAATATCTGAAATGTCCGCTGGATATGCTGGAACAAGGAGGTCCGCTAACCATTCCTTGGTGATTTCTTCTAGTTTTTCTTCGGTCAGCTTATAATAGGATTGAAGCTGTTCTTGGTGTTCATCAACGCGTGGAGTTAGGTATATAAAGTGGTGGTCCACACTGAAATTTATCAAAGGATGGAACCTTTGTAAAGTGTTTGGGGTTATGCGAGGTTCACCCCCTATGGATTCTTTCAGTTTGTTATAGTATCTGTGAAAAATTCCATTTGATTTCCACTTCTTTCTCATGTCCGTCGAGTACCATAAGGTAATGAACTTCGCAGCTAATGGTTTGAATGGGTCGAGGTCGGGGAAGGTTGTGCCTTTTGGTAGCTCCCATGCAACAAAGGGGATCAATATTAGCAGCCAGCTAAAGTGGAATTCATGCCCCTAGTTTTGGGCTTCTCTACAGTCAATTTCTAGCTGATTGACCAAATATTTTTCCCAATTCATTTGTAGTCCCTCCGCGCACTTCCCTGCGAGGTCTGGATACTTGTGTAGGTCTATTCTTACATACCAAATTCCCTGCTATCAGCTGACATGCGAGGTGCACTGTGCCACTCTTGATAGAGGCTACCTTGTAACCTCGCGTGCCTTTTTCAACATTTCCATAAGCCTCTTTAATCTTTTGTGAAAGAGCATGGTCTGCGGTCTTTCTAGGGTAGTACTCATGGGGATCATGGCCCTACATGCTAAGACCAATAATCCTATTAATCAGTGTCAGATCAAGATTTATGCAACAGTTTAACCATAGGTATCCTCTGTGGTAACTTGCTAGCAACAATTTCACACTAGCAGTCACCTCCTGATGTCTGCCGAAGTGCAGTATTTTCATAACATTGAGCAAAGTAGACTACGCAAGGTTCATTTTCCATTGTTGAGGGATGATCTTCGAGTTCTATCCCTTAGTCCTTGTTAAGTACCTAGATGGTGCGAGCATGTTGTAGGCTTTACGGTATCCCAGGTTGAAGTCGCAAAACTTCAACACTGTAACCTTGTCTTGATCTGCACGGTAGGTGCAAACTCCTTTCAATAGATATCCAAGGATTAGGGTGTATTCAAAGTCTCTAGGGACACTGTCCCTGTTAATATCACCACTTAGAGGGGGAATGTAAGCTGGTAGGATGGTTGGCACTAACTTCGCGTTGGCTGTGTCGTCCCTATGCTTAGTCCTCAACTCTATGCCAGCTCGAGATGTTCCAGCTCGAGCAGTCGATGGGAAGGCTGCCACACCTCTCGACGATGAGGCTTGGACTTCAATGGACATCCCTCTTTCCGACATGACTCTTTATGTCCTTAAGTTAGCAAGTAATTCTCTCACCAATTCTTCTACTGCGCTAAGCTTGTCGGACATGTAAGCTCGAGATCACTGTCTCGAGTTGTTCATGGAATGTCGGTACCGTAATCAGACAGAGAATAAAACTGGAGTAATCATTGTTTCATAACACGGGTATTCTGTAAGCTCCTGTTCTCAATTGGTAAAAGTGTCTTCCGGGCATGGCACGATGAAATAAGTAAGTAACTTTGCAACGGACTACTTGCAACAGATATGAAGCTTTTATTAACTCCGCTTTATCCATTATGGTGCTATCCAATGGTCTAGTGGTAACCCATAACTTATTTTCGATCCGTTCGGAGCAACGGTCGAACGGGTATATCGGTTCCAACAGCTATATTGCTTCGTCATGGCAAAGTACTCTATGTCGTTGTCCTGATATCTCGGCGAAGCTCCAATTCTGCAATTCTTCTTGCTGCAAAGTGTCCTCTAGAACCTCTTGTAACCTTACAGTATTAACCCTTTTCTTTCTTAACTTCCTAGCCTTCTTCCCAGTGAGCCTCGTCTCAGTAATGCTTTTACCATTATGATGTTTATCTTCTGTGGTATTAGTTACTTCGCGCTGTGGAAAATCTTTCCTAAGGTTCCTTGATAATACTTCTTCTATATCAAAAATAGGTAGCTCTATCTTCTAAAGATCCTCAAGTGTTCTCTTAGCTTCAACATCGGAGTTGCTAATATTGAATATCTGTGATCTGCTCTTCTGTTCTTCAATCAAGTGCACGATCCTTCTGGTCATAAAGTCTTTTAACTCTTGCTTCTTCTGTTCCAAAATTTTTTCTTCTTCTTTTTGTCTGGCTTGTTCTCTATCAATCCAAGGTTTTCCTATGAGCATGGTAAACGGGGTGGTGTCTTCAAAAAATTTAATGATCTCAAAGTCTTCCTCTGTCTAAGTTCCATTGACAATCATAGGTATTCGGGCGAGCCTTCCACATAGGGTTACTAGCTTTCCTCTGAAGAAACTTGTTCCTCCTAAGGAAGGAATCACGACAAGCTTTCCTATAGCCTCCCAAGTTCTTTCTAGAATAATGTTCACTTGCGCTTCATCATCAAGAGTACAATCAATGTCAAAGTCCCCTATTATTGCTTCGATTTGCTCCTTTTCTTTGAAGATCTTTGATAGCCTAACATGTCGGTGGTCATTCAAGGTATCTTTCATCTGTAGCAATATATTTTCTGATTCTTTCTGGGTTTCTACTATAATCTTGGTCTCTTGATCTCCCTCAGGGTTGGCTTGTTCCATATTCAGCTTCTCAAGCCTAGCAATCATTCTAGGGAAATCCAATACTTCATGGTCCATAGCCTTACAACAAAGGAAACTAAGTTTTCTCCCAAGGCATTCTCTAGCAAGATGTCTCGGTCGTATGCAACTATAACAAAGGGTTAATCCTCTCATCCATTTAGATGTTCCCCAAATCCTTCTAGAATGTGCACCAGGATCATGGTGGCTAGCCTGCAAAAAACTTTTTCTAGGATCCTACATCCACTTGTTAGTCCATACATTCTTTCGATGCATAGGTATAACATATCTATCACTATATTTATCAGATCTATTCATATCAAATTTTATTTTATCTATAGGACATAATCTATCAAACATACGTAGATCCATGCTTTAGAAACAAAAAAATTTACTTATCTTACTTCTACAGAGCACAAAGCTTCCAAATCTAAAAACTTTTAACTATTCTTACCGTTATCAGGGCACAGAGCTTACATATCTTACCTCTTTTCTGAAGATCTAACCTTTTTCTTCGCAGATCTGACTTCTTTTCCTACAGATCTGACCTTTTCCCTTCAGATCTGACCTCTTTTCTTCATATTTGACCTCGTTTTCTTCAGATCTGACCTCCCTTTTTTGGCACAAATCTTCACAGGTCAAACAAAACACTGCGCACTAGGGAAACAAATCTACGCACATAGATTATTTTTCACAAAGCTTCTTCTTCTTCAGTTCCCAGCAATCACAGTTTCAGGTCCTGGCAATGGAACCATTTGTTGGCACAGGGGCATACCCAAGTTTCAACGCTCAAGAACGCACCAACAAAGCCCTAACTACCGGCCCTTTCGGCAACACCAACGAAGCAGATGAAATCTCACCCAAGGTAGAGGCAGGGGTGGTTGCAAGACTTAGGTGTCTGCAACCTTAGCTGGGACACATATCTATGATTATCTTGCTTACAACGCACTTAGCATCAGTTATTCCTTAACATACATTCATTAATACACTTCGCATAAAGCACCACCACAGTAATTACTCAGATTTAGCACTTAGAAATGATAAACAAGTTATACTTAATAGATTAGAACTTAGCATCTTATGTATCATATCTAGCATGCATTCATATCTCATAAGCACAAAGCATCAATAGATCTATCTAAACATATCAAAGCACTTAGCAAGAGAGAGACAAACACATCAACACAATACATAGAGTTACCATGGTTCACCCCCACCCTGGGGCTATGTCCACAAAGTCTTATTCTGTTATTATCTTCGATAAACCAAGTTACATCACAAAGCCTTCAAGATCCTACCCTACCTAGGACAAGAGATCTGTGCAACTCGCTAGATCCTCTTTCCTTGGGTAGATCCAAGCACTAAGTCCTCCCCTAACCCATGCACTCAACACTTACAATACTTATAGTAGGCACAGAGCTCTTACAGTCACACAAACATCTGATCACATAGATCTACTTTATGCACTAAGCCATTCACTTTACATCACACACCCCCCTTTTCATACGCATCTCCTACCATTCTATTTATACATACAGAAGGCCTAAATAAGGGTCGATATCCCTTTCCCATTACAATATTCCCAAAAAGCCCAAAAAGCCCAAAAAAGGGGCGGAGATCCCGTGATATCCTCTTCGCCATGCGTTCCTTCTCCGACTAGATGTTGGAGTACCGAAAACGGTCAAATATGACCAAGTATTCCTCAAAATTGGTCAATGGCCAACAACCATACATCCATTTCTCCAAGGGAGTGTGTGAGGGATGTGTTCTCGGGAAACACCCTCAAGAGAAATTCGACAAGGGAAAGTCTCAGAGAGCCTCAACACCTTTAGATCTAATCCTTGGTGACCTTATGGGTCCTTTTATGCATCCATCCATCAACAAAACAAGGTTTGTTCTCATTTTTGTTGATGATTTCTCATGTTTTACATGGATCTACTTTCTCAGGAAAAAATCCGAGGTCTTTCAACACCTCAAAGATTTCAAAGCCCTGGATGAGACACGGTCTGAAAAGAAGATCAAGGTCCTTTGAACTAATATCGGAGGAGAGTATGTAAATCATGAGATCCATGATCTTTTCCATGAGGCAGGGATCCAGTTGCAGCACATAGTTCCCTATACTCCACAACAAAACGGAGTTGCTGAGCGGAAAAACAAATCTCTAAAGGAGATGGAATCTTGCATGTTGCATGCAAAGTCACTACCATAGAGACTATGGACTGAAGCACTTAATTGTGCAAAATAAATCAAAAACATATCTCCCCATAGATCTGTCAAGGACAAGACCCCCTATGAGGCTTGGAGCGGCCTCAAACCGTAATTGACCCACTTTCACATTTTCGATTCTCGTGCATGGGCCAGGATTCCCTATGAAAAGAGGAAGGCACTTGATCCACAAAGCCCTGAGTGCATTTTTGTTGGATACCCTGATGGTGTGAAGGGATATCATCTTATTGATCTTTCCTCGAACCGGCTCATCATTGAGCATAGTGTCCAATTAGAGGAAAGTGTCATGCATGTACCTCAGCAGCCGCATGCAGACACGTTCACTCTTCCCCCTATTCGAGATGATGAGCATGCACATGTCGAATATTCTTCAGATGAGACTTTTGATTCAGAGAACTCAAATGATTCAGATTCAGATTCAATACAGTTATATGCAGAGTTAGAGCATCTATATGCCGTTGCAGAGCCAGAGCAGAGGCCCAAGTGGGCACAGACTACTCTTCAGGATGCAGGGGATCTCGTTGGTGATCCAGCCGATACTAGGAGGACTCGATGTGATTTCAAGGAGCCTCCTATTGCACTCACTACCACTGAACCATTGCCTTCCAAGCATATTTTCTTGGTTCAGTCTTTAGATCCACAGTATTATGGAGAGGTTGTTGGAAATCCCTTTTGGGAATCCGCATTGCAGGATTAGTAAAACTCCCTCCTCAAGAACCAGACTTGGGATATGGTTCCCCTTCCTTATGGGAGGAAAATTTTCAGATGCAAATGGGTCTACAGGACCAAGAGTGTAGTAGATGGACAGATCAACATATACAAAGTCGGGATTGTCGCCAAAGGATTTCAGCAGGTTCATGTTATTGACTATGATGAGACCTTCGCTCTAGTAGCGAAGATGGATTCCATACGATTGTTACTTTCCATTGCAGAAACAAAGGGATGGGAAGTCCATTAGATGGACAGATCAACATATACAAAGTCGGGATTGTCACCAAAGGCTTTTAGCAGGTTCATGGTATTGACTATGATGAGACCTTCACTCTAGTAGCGAAGATGGATTCCATACGATTGTTACTTTCCATTGCAGAAACAAAGGGATGGGAAGTCCATCAGATGGACGTGAAGAATGCATTTCTTCATGGTGATCTCTCTGAGGATATCTACATGGAGCAGCTCCAGGGATTTATGCAAGACTCATCTTTGGTCTATCGACTGAAGAAGTCACTTTATGGCCTCAAGTAGGATCTAAGGGCATGGTATGCCAATATGGACTCCTACCTATTGTCATAGAAATTTGTACGTTGTAAATCAGACTCGAATGTCTACATGCTCAGGACGACTGATTCACTTCTACTTTTAATTTTGTATGTCGATGATTTGTTGATCACCGAGTGATCAACTTCAACGATTTCTACAATCAAGAGGATTCTACATGACAGGATTTTGATGACAGACATGGGTTTACTACACTTCTTCCTTGGACTCGAGATTAGTCAGGATGCATCAGGCATCAAACTGTCTCAGTCCAAGTATGCATGAGATCTCCTTGAGAGATTTCACATGAAAAACTGCAAGTCTTCTCCGACTCCTTTCCTATCAAGAGTCAAACTTGAGGATCGTAGGGAGACTCCACTGGTTGAAAACACATTGTATAGACAACTAGTGGGGAGATTGTCTTATCTCACACACTCTATACAATACCTCTCATATGTAGTTGGTGCATTTTCCAGGTTCATGCAGGAGTTGCATGAGCTACATTGGAAAGTTTCAAAGCGTATCCTTCGATACGTTCAGGGCACCATCACCTTTGGGATTCATTATGCAGCAGACTCTACATTATATATCATCGGGTTTACTGATTCTGAATGGGCTGGCAATAGAACTGATAACAATGCCACATCTAGGTACTCACTCAGTCTTGGTTCTGGGCCTATCTGTTGGTCGAGAAAGAAGCAAGTTTCCATTTCTCTATCTTTAGCCGAGGAAAAGTACAGAGGTGTAGTTAACATAACCATTCAGGCTATGTGGCTACACCATTTTCTCACTGAGTTGGGCATTCAGTTTCATCGGTTGATCGTCATCTGGTGTGACAACCAGAGGACTCTGAAGTTCTGCAGAGATCCAGTTCAGAGGCAGCGGATGAAGCACATCGAGATCCACATTCACTACATCTGGGACTTAGTACACGAGGGGATCATCGACTTACAATTATGTCCTTCAGTAGAACAAACGATGGACATCTTCACCAAGACCTTCACTGAGCATAAGTTCCATTCTCTGTGAAGTCATCTTGGAGTGAAGGACATAGTTGCCTAGCAACTATAGTTCTTCTTTTTACATACATTGTACCTTGAGGGGGGGG